>JAFBJT010013430.1:30717-45260 GCA_016785325.1 Chascanopsetta lugubris | reverse complement strand
GGGGGGGGGGAGGAAGGGGCAAGCGGGGGGGGAGGGGGGGGGGGAGGGGGGGGGATTAGGTGGCGGAGCGATGGTGGGAAGGGAAATGATTAAATCAGCAGAAATGTCACAATAAAGGCCGGAGACGGAAAAGAACGCAGAGGAGAAGTGGAAACGAGGGCGAGGGAAGACAACAGGAAAGTGTCTCTTTATCTCGTGTGTCTGCTAAGTACTGGCCCATTAAACCTCTATTACTGCCGCTCATATGTTTGACAGAGGAAAAATATGTAGTGATGAAGGAATTAAATTAACCGTCAGCCGTCTGAAAGAGAAAGGCAGCGGAGTGGCGGCTCTAACAAATAGCCAATCAGAGTCAGACTGTAATGCAGGAGAGTGTGTGTGTGTGTGTGTGTGTGTGTGTGTGTGTGTGTGTTCTTGATCAAATAGGAGATTTCAAAACAAAATTAAAAGACGTTTTGGTCTCACGTTCATTTTTCCTCCGTGTCGCAGCTAAAGTGTCATAACGCAAATTGTTGATATTTAATTTATAGTGTTTTCAAACATCAACCTTGCCGTTAAAAACGTCTTTGTCACTGCTGCTAACGAACTTCAGAGATTTTCAAAATAAAAGCAGGTTTTGGGTTTTTTTACATATAAATTGATAGATTAGATACTGCAATACTGAGAAAAAGGTCCAGTTTGTACGATATTGCCAGAAATTGAATAAGCAGTAATAGAATTGATGTTGAGGCCACCATCTTTGTGCAACTGGCCAAAGTGGAAACACCAATGGTAACTCATGGCAACCAAAAACAAAAGCTTTCCACGACAGACAAGATCATTTTTACAAATAGAATCACCCCAATGTATGACTTGCTTTATAATGAGCCCTTTAATGTATATTTACAACAGGAGCCCCATGGGGGCCGCCATATTTTTACAAGAGCCCAGAGTGGACGTACTTAACATCTTTTGAGTTTTAATGACAACTGAGGGCAATCACAGTTTCTCCTGCATGCTCGCATGGGAGGAGTGAGGTGATGGATACAATATACAACTTCACAAGTAGATGTCGCCAAATCTTACACACTGCATCTTTGAATACGACTCAGTGGGCGACCTATCCTGCCAACCGTAAATGCTGTAAATTAGCCTTTAAACTTTCACACTCTAACAATTAAAGAAATTAAACCACAGTGAAATATTATAAACAACACCTCACGGTCAGTTTGGAGTCTCCTCCGAGTCATTTTGTCATTATGATAATGATTGGCCATTCAGTTCTTAGCTCTGACTCTGACACACACACACACACACACACACACACACACACACACACACACACACACACACACACACACACACACACACACACACACACACACACTCACTGTGTGAGGCCAATCAGCCAAGTGGAGATAATGTAAGGGGAAAATGTGTTGCTCATGAGCTAAACCTTAAACCCCGAGACGTGCCTTCCAGACCTACAGTAGCAGTCACACAGACTAAATTAGTCCGGCTATTCATGCTAATCTGAGGGAAAATGACTGGCTCATTAGCAAGACCCTTAAACCTCTCGACAGGCCTTTGAACCCCCGACCGTTTCATGGTGGCGGACCATATATATACAGAGAAATGGAGGCTCACGCGCTGGAAGAAGCTGGGTTATTCACAGCCATTAGGACTAATCGGTCGACTCTCCGCAGCTTCTATTAATAGCAAACGCAGAGTAAACTTGAGAATCCTCAAGGTTCTTAAAAACAGACGTTTAAAGCAAATGAAACCAGGAAAACAATGAAAGAAGAAGCATATGATTAGATATGAAGCCTTGACGAACACGGCGATCTGTGACACATTAAACTTTGACCTTTGTGGTGCTGCGCAACTCAACACCATTTAGTTTGACATTATTTCGTAAGGAACACAGCGGAATTCACACAAGGGCTGGATTTGGACAAAGTCCAAGGTCAAACCTGTTTAACCTTGAGAAATTAAAAGTCAGTGAAACAGGGGCAAAGTGTGACACTGAAACAAGAGGGCACGGCTGTCAGACGGGCGTGTCTTCTCAGGTTTGCGCTCGGTCGAGTAAAACAACGGAAACAGTAGCATCAAGAACCGCAGACGTAACCCTACATACCTTTCTCGCACCCTCACTGTGAACGTCAGCTTCTTGGTTTCAGTGCCTTAAATTGATCTTCTCCAAGGCTATTGGACAATCAATCCAATGGTCACTTGCAATGATGCAATCCGGTGATGTAAGATCATGTTAAGGACACGGAGATAATGGAGGTAATGCGATAAACAAAGGAGGCGGACATTATTGGAGGATCTTTCGCCAGAGTGCTCCACTGATTTTTCAACCTTTACATGAATAAGTAAGTCTAAAAATCTCAAATGCGCCCAACTTCGATTGGACAACTTTGAATTGTTGGTTCGTGGCCGAGCAGCAACCTTCAATCGGGTTCTTTGACGGGTCAGAAGAGTCTGCTATTCATCGCTCTCATTGAGAAACAATTAATTCATTCCAATACTCACTCCTTAAGACTTACGATATAACTGACGTAGTATGTCAGTAGAACTGCAACAGGGAGTCCGACCCAATGACCTTCTCCAAGGAGGTGACAGAGTTATTTTGATTGGTCTGTCCCTCAGTGAAATTGATCAACAACTCCTGGAACCGATATCCGTGACATTTGGTGGTAGGTATTGGATTTGGCCGACGGAAAAGCCCGTAATCATGTCATTACTACTGATCGTTAAACTAAAATGCAGATACAGATCATCAACAAAACGTTCAATATCAGCCCTTACACTTGCCCCGGTCCGATGTCCGGTCATTTCACTGTGACACACATGAAGGCAACAACATCCAAGGCCCACACAACAGAATCTCCACTGGCTGCGTTATTTACACTTTGAGTCCGAACGGCTGCTACGACAAAGGTGTTGCATGGTAAATATGCACATCTCGGCTCAGCCACAACACATTTGCTCCTTTGCATTTGTAATGTTGTGCGTCAGATGGAGAGAAAATATGTGTCTTAGTGTGTGTGTCAGTGTAAATTTGTCCAAGCAGCCCTGCAGCAAACAGTATCCGTCGAGATGAGATTTACTGATAGAGGAGGACGGGACGTGGCGAATGAATAGACTCTCAAGGGAAGAGAAAATCTCTCCCTTACAAACACACACACACACACACACACACACACACACACAAACTCGCAGACACTCACATGTCCCTCCACCCACCCCATCCATCCCCTCTTCAATCTCTCCACCTCAGATGCTTCCTCCTCGTCGGTTTGACTGCGTGATGACAAGAGGACCTGGCCTCCTTGTGATGAAGAGGCCCAATTCTTTTTCTTATCAGACACCTCCTCCAGTCTGTAGGTGCATGTCTGTGTGTGTATGGGCTACGCAGAGTGTGGAGTGTTCTTCCAAGTCTGACCATAAACACACATGCACAGCCTTTCTTCCCGTCAACCAGCAACGGGAGACCCAATTATCTCCCCGGAGGAATGACTGAGGTTTTTCATGACCGGGATAAAAACTCAGGATTACCCAAACAGGCTCATTTAGAGAAGATGAAAGTCTCAATAAAAACAGAGGGGTTCAACAGAGAGTCCCACAAACCTGCGTTCCATCTCTTTTTTTGTTTTTCTTTTACTGTAAGCTCGCCTCAAATTGCCAGCTGGCAAAAGCAACATTACTGTCCAGCTAAAGTTGGAAACGATTGGCCCTCTCAACTGGAGGAGGTTCTCACAAAACTGGCAAAAGGCACTTAACAAGTATGTGTTGTTTTTTTTTTACTGTTTGAATTGGACGATTTTGTTAATGTTAAGTTCTGGAATAAAACTGTATGAGATTATAGCACAGATTCAGTGCAAGGTTCAAACATTCGATTTCAGACAGCACAGCCCAGAAGCACATACAAATTTGAAGTAATTACCGTATGATCCAGCAGAGGGCGCACTGCGTAACAATATTCAAAACATATTTGATTAAGTAATAAGTCACAGGACTTCCCAGCCCTAACCTGTATAGCCTCGACGTCCACAGCAGTGACTGCCCCCTGCTGGCTTAGTGCAGGATAGGTTATAAATCGCGCCTCCGTGTTAATGGAAACGGTATGGACAACAGTCAAAGTTGAAATAGACTAATTCATTGTTAGCAGTTAATGCATTTAAACCACTTTTCATAATTTGCTGTAAATAACCTTCTGATTGACAGCTAAGGCTGGCTCATGATTGGTTAAGTGTTTGCATCAACAGAACCCTGCTACCACATTTGGACTTATACTGCAAAGAAATCTGGGAACAAATGCCAAAGATGGCAGCACTTGTATTTCCATTTATTTAGGCTTAATCTCTGGACAACGGGAGGAGGTGGAATAGCATCCTCCATCTCCCCCCCCCCCCCCCCCCCCCCCCCCCCCCAAACCCCCCCCCCCCCCACCCCCCAGTCGATTCAGTCGCCTTTATATTTCATCCACTTGACACTACTGGCCGTAGAGCTGGTGGACAATCGGCTTGTTTCGGTTTCCTCCTCTATAAAACTGGTGGCCTTGCAGTCACAACATAAGCTCCAGAACATACGACGATATACTCAAAAATCAATACCGTGACAAAAAGCTGAAAATTTCATGACCAGGGGAAAACAGGACGCAAGGCAGAGACGAGTGTTTCATGTCCACTTGTTCCAGTCCACCCACTTCTGTATCTCAGTGTCTTTGTGACCCTCTCTCTCTCTCTCTCTCTCTCTCTCTCTCTCTCACCATGACAAAAAGAAAAACCTGCAGAGTGGAGCTTGTGTGTGACACAGGCAGAAAGCAAAAAGGTTCACACTTGAAGGGGGAATGGGGGATTTTGGACAACATGGTGTTTAGCCGCCTCACATATTCACACGTCAGGTTTCTTCCTCTGCAGAAGTAAATGTTAAAAAAACATCCACCTCCCCCCCCCCCCTCACAGTCCCTTTCATGACTTGTGCTGCAGCTTAGATAATACAGAAAGCTCTCGCTGTGTGCAAATGTGTTTAACTGTGTCGTGCATTGTGTGTGTGCGTGCACTCGTAAGCCAGCGAGTCAGCGAAAGAACGCAACAATGAGAGGGGTGTGTGTGTGTGCAACCACTGTGAGAGTGAACGCATGTGTGAGCATTGTGTTTAAGTGTGTGTGTGTGTGTGTGTGTGTGTGTGTGTGTGTGTGCACTTGTGTCAGTGATTTTACCTCAGCAATTATTAATGCTCTGTATTGCATGAGTAATTGTGCATAGAACTGACATTCTGCTACAGGTGAAGAGTGTAGTGCAAAAAAAGCTCACACTGGTACACGGGCGGGGGACATGTACAGGCCACTGCACGCATGCACACGCACAAATACACACACACACATGCACGCACACTCACGAGTTTGAGCAGACCTATTTCTTTGACACACAAAACACAAACGTCCACCACATGGCTATTCCGGTAAGGACAGATGAAAAAGGAGCAGTTTGTTGTCATCTGTTCAAGTCAGAGCACAACACACACACACACACACACACACACACACACACACCATTTACAAAAACGAAAGGCAGCAACCTCAAAAAACCTAAAGGCAGTCAACTGACCCACTGAACACTGAGATAATGTGTCTCATATTATGTAAATGCCAGCGCCTGTGCTCTGATTCAGCGTCTGTGAAACTGTTGACCGAGAGCAGAGACTTCCTGTTGCACAAAATTGGCCAGCCAATCAGAAACAAGCTGCGTGTAATTAGAACAGCCGAGGGGCCTGTACAGATATTAATATTTGAGGGTTAGAAAACATCATTTGATGTGATGACTGGGATAAATACATTTGAATATCTTTGGCTGGTGTTTCACGGGCGATAGTGACTGGATTCTACGCACATGTGCAGCTGTACAAAGAGAAGTCATGATGAGGTAAAGATGGATATGTGAGATGGCTTTTCCCTGCCTCATTCTGTGCACTGCCTGTGTCTGAAGTGTAGGATTTAGTGACATCTAGTGGTGAGGTTACGTGTTGCAGCTGAATACCTGTCGCATCATTCTACGCAGCCGTCGGTTATCATTAAAAGGCAAAAGGATTGAAGTTTGTCCATTCTGGGCTTCTGTGAAGACATGGAGGGGCAACACGGCGGCCTCTGTGAGGAGGACTCTCTCCTGATGTAGGTTAAGAAGAGCAACAATAATTCATTCAGGGGATAATACAATTATTCAAACATCATTATTAGACTTTCATATTACTCGGCTGTAAAGGGAGATGAAAATAATTGCACACATCTTTAAGACCATCAAAATAAATTCCCAATTTCAAAAACGCTGTCCACTGAAGGAAAAACAAAGCCCGTCTATATACACCAGTTAGCCTGTTAGCTAATTGACGATTGGTCAGTCATAATGGATGGTGATTATTCATGCAATTTACTGCAGGTAAAAAAGAATACGTTTCACATTCTATCTCCACACAAAGAGGCAATTCACTCAAAGTTAATTTGCAAATGATAAATCAGGTGATGAATAAAATTAGCTCATATGCCGACGATCTGATTTTAATGACAGCGTGTGGGAAATTCCACTGTTGCCCACCCACAGCACACCTGCCAAAGATCCCGTGGACTCATGCCGACCCCCTCAAAAAAGCCTTTGAACCCTCAACAACCATGTAATCCTTTTTATTTATTTTTTTCTCTCACTACATAAATTTCTCTGATCCTCCGATGTTTTCGGCAAACTGACAATGATGAGCCGCAAACGACCTGGATGATGAAACCACCAAGTGATGTAATTACAATGAAACATGAGTGACACCAAAATAACACTCTCCAATGAGAGAGTGACAGGAACAGACTTTGCGGGGGGAAGTGAAATGCCAATCACCACAGTTTGGGTTTTTTGCAGTGGTTATAAATCAATATATGCCATTTAATTCAACACAAAAAAAAAAACCTCACAATATCAGAATTTACGATGTGTGGTGGCGATTTTATGAAACGAGAGTGAAATATTGACCGTGTGGGTGGAGAATTGTGAAGTGCAACAGGTTACAGGGTGATTACATGCGCACGGACCGAGGAGCAGGTGAGTAAGAGCCTGTGTGACTCATCGAAAACACACACTTTCCATAAATCCACCACACGGGCACAAGCACAGACGGGCAGGTGAAACACTCCACGGCGCTGATGATGACTATGTGCATGGTGCCCTGCATCATGTAATTCATGGAAACAGAGGAGGAGGAGGAGGGGGAGGAGGGGGAGAGACGGAGAGAGAGAGAGAGAGAGAGAGAGCGAAAGAGAGAGAAGTCGAGGTGGGTGTTTAAAAGCCTTGGGTGGCCATTACACCTCCAGAGTCAGAGCTCCCTGATGCCCAATAAAACCTGTTTTAACCACAGCAAAGTTGAAAGGAACCATTCCCAAAAGCAAGTGAGCGAGAGAGAGAGAGAGAGAGACAGAGACAGAGACAGAGAGAGAGAGAGTGAGAGAGTGAGAAGGGTGGAATGACTGGTTCATGCCACTGGTGTAGAGAAGTTTCATTTCAATCGGGACAATACGAAAGTCATATTTCCGACTCGGAGAGTTGGACGAAGGACAAATTTGGTGCCTGAGGCACGTGCAGGGGCCCGGGCCAGCCCTCTAAATGTACTTGAAATAGATTGTGCTCTATTGTATGATTGAAGCTGCAGTACGTTTCTTATCTTTCAGAAAAATGAACAAAAATATATGCGATATAGAATTGTAAAATAATGAAATCCATCATCACCACCATCCTCACAATAGCAAAAATAATACGTTTCCCTCTAAATCTAGTTGAGGGAACAGCACAGCTTTAATTTTGGGGGTCACCGCCCTCCATGTCCCTTAACACTCGACCTTTGACCCCTGAATATGATGGATAGGAAATGCAACACGAACCCCTATCTAATGTCCCAAGCGGGATCTAAAGACAACTTACACAGACTTTCAAGCCACATATAACCCAGCAGACCTCTAGCCCCCCAGAAAGTTATTGTGATACACATTTATTAGCCCTTAATGTATCAGTTGCATTAAGGGCACTGTCCAACACAAGGCTGTGTATATATATATTGCTCCACTGCATTTAAGTGCAGAATAAAGGGGAAAGCATTATTAGCACCTGGACTCACCGACCGGGCAAAAGCCATAAAAATGTCCCCTATTTATTGTCAACATGGGTGTTGCATCATTCCCAAGTCCGGCGTCTACATAGTGAATGAAAGCGAGTATAATGGGGAAATGAATTGGCCGCACCAACTGCCGAGGGGACAATGAAGGAGCCTTAAAATGCACCGTCAGACAAAAGGTGGGAGTGAAGAGTAGAGAGGAGAGGAGAAGAGAAGAGACGAGACGAGAGGAGAAGCTTGGATGCTCTCATCTTTTTGCTTACTCAGCTGTTTCACCGGGCACAGCTGTTTTCCAGCGCATGGCCCCCCTGCGCCCCTTCCTCCTGGCTCTCCTGTCGGTGAGCCCGGCGCAGTGGCCGTGGCGACCACCGCTCTCCCGAGCGCACATCGCAGCAGCTAACTGCTCAGCGGGCCGTGAGCGATCGGAGATGATTAAAATACATACACACACACACACACACGCGCACACACACACACGCACACACACACACACACACGCACGCGACGAGCGAGCACGCAGACACGGGGAGGCCACTCTCGGGAGTGTTGTGATACTAATACTGCAGGACTGTCGTATGTGAGGAGGCGTACAAACTGCACTCGGCTTCAAAACGCAAAATATCCGTCAGCCTCCTTCCCCTCCCAGGAGGAAGTGGGTGGTGGCGACGCCCGACCTGAATTCAACTGAGCGGGACGCTGCATGGCCAAGCCAACCCGACCACACACGCGCGGCAAATAATAAAAGCCACTTCGAGCACAGCTTTGGTTGAACTCGCAGGACTGATTAAATTGGGTTTCGGAGGGGTTTTTATAAGCCGCACACAAATCGGCTCCATAAAAGCTTTTAATGGAGGTTCTGTAATGAAGTCAGAGCCTCTTGTGGTGAACGGTAGAAGAGCTCTTGACCTGTAGTCTCTCTTTGGGTTTCTCTAAATAATCCAGGCTATTCTGACGGAGGAGGAGAACATCGAAATGTTATAGTACCAATGTTATTGAATATAGAAAAGACTGTGAGGCTGTAACACCTTCGGGATCACTGCCTTGGGTGACCTCAGCAGTGTTGGGCATTTAAAGAGTTTAAATGTAGAGCTTAAACTTTAAAGAGTAACTAGTTACAAAGAGCCACTCGTTTAGTAACTGAGTTACAGCATTATTAAAGGAACTATTGTTCTCCTTGTTTTTTTAATGTTCAAATATCTCAAAGAATTTGGACACACCCCCTTAAATGGAACTTTTTCCAACTGTATCTCTGCCTCTGATTGGCTTACCATAAAATGTTAGCCAATCACCATCAATTATACAGTTGACCCCGCCCCCTCATCAAAGGTAAACATAGCAGCAGCTTCCATGAGCTTAGATAAAGTAACGACTTTGTAAAAAATTTCGATTACTCGTGATTATTAAAAGCACTGCGCTGCTAATAAGGTTGTTAGCATGAAAGGGCTGTATTCCCATCACTGCTGACCACCAATCAATGTGTCCTTCATTCCATTCTGGTCCAAAACAACTGTAGATTGAACGATTGTTTTGGTCTCTTGCCGTAACTGAGGCAGCAGATGAAATTCAAACGACATGGCACCTTCTTTTTGAGTAAGTGCACAACAGAGCAACTGTCCTTGTTTGTATGTGGATGCAGAAACAGAAAAAGATTTTGACCTCCGACAGGGAAGGTATAAAGGATTTACACCTACGTCCACATTCTACAGAAAATAATTGACAATGGGACCTCGGATGAGCAAGAACCCAGTTAATTCATATATCTAAGGTTAGGGTCGTGCAGCTAGGTGATGGAATGTGAGGGAAGGGGTTGGCGGGAGTTTGCGCTCGGCTGGGAATCATTAGCTCAAGGAGACAAAAGGTTGAGGGCTGCGGACATGGGCCAAAGACTGACTCATCTCCTGTTGACACGAGAACCAGCTTGGGTCAGGGAGGACGAGGAGGTTTAGTCTTTACATGGACCTTCTATAGGTCACTAATGAGCTGAAGCACACCAGGAGAGACAATGCTAACCAACACAATAGCTGACACAAGCACAACAGAGGGTGAGGGTATATGATAAATACAGAGCTGACTGATGAGCACGGGATGCTGCCCTGAATACCGGCCTCTAACACACAGGCATCCAGTGCTGGTGTCAGCCCATGTGGAATAATGAGAATTGATGGCTCCTTTGCACCTATACGGGACGGCACAATGCCTTTAATTATTTTTGCTTCGCTGAGGAAACTCCGGTCGCGTACTACTCGGATACTTTCGGGGTCAAATTGCTGAGAGGGTTCGGCGAAGATTCCATCCCGGGCTGAGCGAAAGAGCGGACGGAGGCTGACAAACAAGACAGACAGACAGTCAGACAGACAGATGAGAGGACGACGGAGGGAGCAACTGGAGAGGTGAGGGAGACGCCGGAGTATCAGGTAGACGGGGAGTTGACACAGTTTGTCACCGACTTGGCTTTCGTCACAGTTCAAACTGAGAAGTTGTCACTCGATGGGAGCAGAAGCTGCGAGGCCATGGGTGGGTGGATGTTCAGAAGTGGAGGAATGAGTGGCGGGTCGACTAGAGCTAGAGAGTAATGACAATATAACATGAATGACGTCTTTTTGATCTTATTTTGTAGTATTCCAAATTCATCAATCTAATAATGATTATACTGACATGGCCCAAAGAGACACTGGAGTCCCTTATAGATATAAGAGGCACTTTTCCCATTGCAGCTGCGCAGGGAAACATTCCAGCAGCGCCACGAACGATGCCACGCGCCAACTGACTCGGTTCCACGAGACCGGCTGCCATCAGGTCTCTTCCCCGGAGACCTCATCCGGGCACACGGGTGGGTCATCCTCGGTACAGCCGCGGTCTCAGATGGCACCGGTTATGGTACGCGCGTGTCATCCGATCCAATTACTTATTATTCCACGCGCGGGTACACGAGGAGTCAAGGTGAATATGAACTCATCGATCAGTCATTTGACTTTAAGAAAAAAAAAAATTAATGATTTGCTTGATTTGCTTTCAAAGGAAACTGGAAACACGCTGGAGTGTGTGATCACCATATGGCACTTATACGGCTTGACTCCCAAGCGTCACATGCAACCTGCTGTGGTTTGGCACTTTTGGGGGATGATGTGCACGGTCGCTGGAGGATGCACCGAGTCCCTCCGTCGCGTTTCCCACCAGGCAACCGAATGCAAATTGCCCAAGCAATACAATTCAAGATATTCCACTAACTTGTGAGGCATTCGCAACGCCAAATTCTGCAGAAATCCAAAAAAGGGAAACTGCCAGAAACTGACTTGGAATTTGAAGATGAGAATTAATTTTTTTTTTTTTTTTTTTTTTTAAAGACTGGATATTGCAACTTCCTCGAAATCTCTAGCAACAAGTTTGGACCGGTGCTTCCTACCTTTCCACAGGAAGAGCAGCAGCACCGTCTTCCACAGGAGGAGACATCCCACCGGTGCGCATCCCGGTCTCCACACAAGCTCCATCCCTCTGGTCGGTTTTAATAAAAAGGAAGAAATAAAAAATAAAAAATAAAAAAAGAATTAGAAGCAGTAGCTCCGGGACTGTTCAAACGATTGAGATATCTCGTAAATCTTTCTTCTTTTCTTCTCTTTTATCCCACTACCGCATCGGTGCCATCAATAATCTCATTTCGACCTAAGTGCCATGCGTGCGCTCCCGCTGTGGCAATGAGGTTAGGAGTCAACTATAAATCCTCCAGGAGTCAGTAATAAAAGGAGAGAGCCCCAGTGGGGCAATTCCACGTCTTCTTCTGCTTCTCTTTCTGTTTTTAAATCCACGCTTTCACCAACAAACAAACAAACAAAAGTCAGCGGTGTGTCCTCTGTTCCTCCGGAGCAGAACTGAGCGGTGGAGCCGTTTCCTCCTCCGCGCTGCGCAGATGCGCTCCCGTGCGTAATGTATCCAAACGGGGATGAAAGGGGGGAGGAAGTCCGGTGTCTCTCCTTATAATTTTCTTTTTTTTTTTTTGCTTTCCAAAGTTCAAACAGCAGACTGAAGACTCGTCCACTTATTACCAATAACAAAAAATAAAATAAAAGTCCACTTCACACGGTTTGGAGCCAGGAAGGACCATGTGCCACTGAAAGCGCAAAACGACAAAAATCCTTAATTCCAGTCGGAGGGCAGCAGCTCCTCGTCTTCTTCTTCTTCTTTTTCTTCTCCTCTTCTTCCTCCTCTCTTTTTCATTCCTCCCTCTTCTTGTCTCTCCCCTCTCCGACTATCCTCCTCTCCGCTCGCGGTGCCAGTTATGCGTCTGTGCGCGTCTGGGCTCAACTTGAGAGGCTGCATCCACTCGACCACGGGATGGAGGGAGGAGAGGACAGAGGAGGAGGAGGAGGAGGAGGAGGAGGTCTGACGCTTCCACCAGCCGGTAGAGGGGAAGGAAGAGGAGGGGGAGGAGGAGGGCCAGTGAAGGCTCTGGGGCAGAGGAGGGTGGATGGAGGGGGCGGGGCTTGAGGGTTTGACTGACAGATGCGCAGCCAATGGGAGTGTCCTGGGAGTGATTTGGCTATGTTTCGAATTTCTATTATTACATCGAATGGATTTGAATTCATCTTATCAATTTTGCTCTTTCTGTCAGTGGATACAAATGTCCGTTACGCGACTGCCAAACTATTGCAGTTTTTTTTCTTTTTCTTTTTCAAAATAAAAGCATGTGCAAGGCAGACAAATATTCCAAAAAGAAAGGAAGTTGTGAGGAAAAATAAAAACGAATGCTTAATAAACAAAAGGAAAGCTGTATATCATCACGTGTTCCTCGTGCACTACTGGAATAAATTGCTTTAAAATAAAAATTCAAAGTTTCATTTGCCCCATCTGTGCATCTGCTGCGCACAGTCCACGTGTTGTTTATCCTTGCAAAGCCTCTCTCTCTCTCTCTCTCTGCATTATTCATACACAGACACACGCTACACCTGTTCTCTGTGTAATCGATAGACACCAACTTCGCTCGGCAACGTGCACGCGCCTGCACACAATCAAACCGACACAATGGCGCGTAACAGCTCGTGCACGAGCAATAAAAGGTGATGCAGCTTGTTATAAAAACTCATTCACTTCCCATTGATAGGACACGTGCGTGCGTGTGCGTGTGCACGTGTGTGTGTGTGTGTGTGTGTGTGTGTGTGTGATATTTCATAAGGCAGCCAGCTTCCCTTTGTCAGCTAAATGTGTAAAAGCTAAAGAGATGACATTGTGACTTATTGAATTGCAAATCAGTCGCTCAGCGCAGGGATGGAGCGATGGAGGGTTTCCGGAGAGGGGCGACGTGAGTTGTCTGCCTGCGTGTGTGTATATGTGTGTGTGTCTGAGTGTGTGTGTGAGAGAGAGAGAGAGAGAGAGAGAGAGAGAGAGAGGGAGAGTGTGTGACTCCACTGTCTATACGAGCTGCAAAAGAAGGAGCGACAGCACCCCCTAGCGTCACAAAGAGGACAAACTCAACTCATGGCATGCACCGAGCAGACTCTCCACACACCCACCCACCATCTATCCATCCATCATCTGTCTGTAATTAGCAGCAGCTTCTTGCTTTCGTTTACTGTCTATTCTCTCCATTCTGTTCACTGCCTCTCCCAGACGTGACGTCACACCTCGTTTTCATGCCACCACGTGACAAAATGGACGCTTTTCTTTATATTTCAAACCTGAGAGTGGAGGTCTCACTGTCTTGAGAGAACTTTGCACCCTTTGGGAAATTATTTCACAAACGCACACGTGCTCACTATTTAGATAATCACACATTAAGTCTAATAAAAGTTGCACTGTTTACATTAGAGTCACCTATTTGTGCACCGACATCAGGAAAGTGATTATATTGTTGTGCTACTCGACTATATAATCAATGTACTGTACTTACTCACATACTTAAGTCTTACCTTGCGTTTCCATTCTTAATTTATATTCAAAACCTACTCTGTCTTTTAGTTAGTTTGTTTACAATTTTCGTGATTATCTACTCGTGTCTTATTCTAATTATGAGCCAAAGGAGGCAAACAGAATGTCCCCTGGACCATAAACAAACAACAATATCTTCAATATGGAGCTGAGTTGTTTTCCATAGACGCCTTTAAAGAGGAATATCAAAGAAGAATAGGGGGAAGAGAAAACATTTTCTTACCGTTTACCTGTTCATTGTTGAGGGCGGGGCAGCTACAGGTGCAGACACAGTGCAGGTCAACACAGGGAACTCCCGCTTCTCCCTCCATTCGTTGGTACCAGATGCAAACAAATGGTGTTTTTCTTCTCCTTATTGATGTAGTTTCAGCCATTTCCTCCCTTGACTTGGTTCAGCGTTCCGTATCCGTGGTCAACAGGGTGGACTGGCTGGAGTAGTGTGTGTGTGTGTGTGTGTGTGTGTGGGGGGGGGGGGGGGGGGGGGGGGCCGACCA
>JAFBJT010013430.1:0-30682 GCA_016785325.1 Chascanopsetta lugubris | reverse complement strand
GGGTGGGGGGGTGGGGGGGGGGGGGGGGATCCTCCAGGTGAGCGGGGGGATGCTTTGAGGTCAGACTGATTTACAGTTTCCAGTTACACAGGATGTTTTTACTTTGAAGCGCACTTTTATTCCCGCCTCATAGGCCTGTGCCCACATGCACGTATACACCAGTTGTGTATCACTGGCATTTATTCCAAGTTTGAGGTGGAAACGTGCCCCTAATTATGTCTTTGCAAATTAAAAGACTAAGTGCTGAACCCTCGCTCACTTACTCCCTCTAGCGGTGAAAATGTGTATAATGTTGTGGCTGGATAGTTTCTGTTGCTATATCCGCATAGCAAACGTACGCGTGATGTCAACAGTGTTATATCGAACACTCGCTTTCAACACTTAAGATTTTTCTCGGTGTTGTAATAAAATAATAAAAAACAAAAACAAAAGCTCTCCGGAGTTCCCTTGATACCAAATTGAACAGATGCCGCACGTCCCAGTGTCGGAGGCCTCGCCTCGTGTCATTGTGCCTCGCCACCGGAGTTCAGCGTGTTATTAAACAGGGAACCTGTGGTCAGGTCGGTGTTCTCTGTGAGCTGCCCAATCCTCTCACTGGAATCTGTGTTGCGGTTCTTCGTGGAATCTTCCGGCTGAGGAGGAACTGGTTTGGCTCTGCTGCTGCCAGATGTCATGACCCCACCCTTTCAAAAAATTCCGCACGTTTTCTCAATGACAGGTTCACATGCAACAGATGAGAAGCAGGAACTTTGTGTCGCATTCTCCGTTTCATCAGCTCATCCAGCGCTCGCTGGGCAGAGCCAGTGTTTTCAGTTCAACCTGCGCCGGCCTCCCACACAGGTTTCTCACCAACGTCACCTGTCACCTGTCGAACTGACATTCACAGACTCTTCTACACATCTCAGAACTCCATTTCCCCTCCTCATCACATCTGATGGAACAAAACTAGAATAATAACACTTATCCCCCACCACCCGCTCCTCTCCTCTGTTGTCTCTCTCTCTCTCTCTCTTTCTCGGAGTCAGCAGCCCCCTACCTGTGGTCTCCGGTGGGCTGACAGGTTTCATTTAGGGATGGTGAGGTGTGGATGAAAAGAGGGTGAAAGGCTGACTTTTAAATGTCATGGGAGCCATGATAGAAAAAAAAAAGCAGGGTGTCAGGGCGATCTGTCTGCTCCTCAGCCTTGGCTGTCGCACCGGGTCAAGATGGAGACTGCATGGTCAAATAGCAACACGTTACTGGCAGCACAGGTTACACCAACATGGACTCCAGCACCAGTGTCTTTCCAGAAAATTCAAGCCGGGTAATGTGAAAACATTTATCTAAACAATTCAGGACTTTTAGTATGTATTTATTCTGTATGAAATTATTTTCTTGGATGCAGATGTAGTTAGCTATTTATTTAGAATAGTATTCCAAAAGTATCAATATTGGAACTGTATTAAAACAAAAAATCTGACTTTATATATATATATTTTTTTCTTTTTTCTATCTATATATATTCTGTGTGTTCATTGGTATTCATGATGCTCTTACTTCAGTTTGATTGCAGTTCATGTAAACATGAACCCATCATGGGAGGGTGTTTCGGGTCGTCTCTCCCACAGTGTCGCAGACTGAGCTGTTTTCAGACTCAGATAATCTCACAGGCTGCAAACCTCCTGCTAACGTGTAATTACTTTAACAGTGTAATGTCACACAATGCTCCTTCCTTCCTTCCTTCCTTCCTTCCTTCCTTCCTTCCTTCCTTCCTGGCTCCCTCCACACTGGTGCAGCTGCATCATTATTCATGGCCCTAGAATGGAATTTAAGGCAGTTAGAGGACGAGGAAGGCGAGGAGGAGGAGGAGGAGGCACCATGCATTGAATTTCTACCACACAACTCTTCTATGGATTGTGGATTATGGATTTTCAGGGATATCTCAGTTGTCAATGTGGTTTGTCTAGTTTGATCCAGTCTGACGTATCTCAACATATCTTAAAGGTTTCATACTGGTGTTCGTGGTTCCCAGACAATTAATCCCGTGACCTCTCCTCTGTTATGAAATGGTTAATGGTCTGAATTTACTATATATGGACCTTTATCAGGTCTTGATGACCCCTCAAAGCACTTTACAGTACAGTTTTACATTCACCTAGTCACACAAACAGTCAGACCGTGCATCTATTTACAGCATATTTTTAATATGCTTTAATATACTGATAAAGAAGCGCCTCTATTTGCGCTGACATTTAACAGATATCTCACATTTAGTCCTACATGTGTGTTTTTAATTATTCAAGTTTGATTTCGTATCATTTGACACCGACATTGATGCTGAGTGAGATTAAACAGAATATGAATACAGGCAGATTGAATGATATCCCCCCAAAATCATATTTTTTCTAAATTCTTTGAAATCCTGAAATCACTGAAGCAACATGGAACGTGTTTATGTGGCTGGATCTGTGAATTAAACACAGCATCAAGGGATCAATTCTACAACCCACAGTAAATCACTGGATCTGAGACAGAGAAAGATCCATATATGGATTTTCCTCCACGGCTCATAATTAGATACTTTGCCATTTCAGAGTGTAACTATTCATTTAGGGCATAAGCAGACAGCCCCCCCCCCCCCCGGAGCTGTAGCTAATTAGCGAATCACCTCAGGTCATCAGCAGGTCATCTTATGCCCCCCCCCCCCCCCCCCCGGAGCTGTAGCTAATTAGCGAATCACCTCAGGTCATCAGCAGGTCATCTTATCCCACCCAGAGGAATTCCTCATAACACCCGGAGAGACACTGAGTCTGACCAGCGGTGTGATTAAGGATCAGACAAGTCGGCCTGTGCAGGGTTGTGGTGGTGGTGGTGGGGGGGGGGGGGGGGGGGGGGGGGGGGGGGGGGGGTGGGAGGGGGGCGGTCGAGCAGCAACAGTGACACAACGTTGGTGCAATGCAGGAAAAGTCTATTTTTGGAGGGGGTGAGCCACGGAGCTGACACAGTGGCTGGGGAGAGGAGCGGTGGTGGGATGGATTTGGGTATTTTGGGGGAAGAAGAAGAGGACGAAGAAGAAGAAGAAGAAGACGTAGCCAGAGACAACGAGCGATCCGTGTCCACTCTTCTGTGAACAATGAGTTCATCTCCTGTCACTTCCCCACATCTCTAACAACCTCCGCTCTGAGTGACGGCCTCGCCGCCCACAAGTGAAAAGCACAGCGGGCGAATTAGAGACAAAACAATTCATCACGTTAAACTAATTACTGCGGCGTCCTCCCCGAGAAACGCGCAGTGGCCCGTTACAGGCCCGGGCGCTTAATAGCCCCGATGGCGCTTCGTATTAGGAGGGTTAATACTCGGCCTGACTCATACACATAATTTAATTCAAGTTTCCCCAAATTTGGTTCCTTAATGACTGTGATGATGGATGCACCTAAAAGCACCATTTTGTCACAACAAGAAGAGTTTATTTTCGGACGATTTGACAGTTCACCAAAAACCGGAATAGTGGATTGGGAGTTACTGTATCGTCGCTAACACCCCGAATAGCATCCTCCCTCCCGGAGTCCCTGTCCAAACGTGCTTGTCCCCGCAGGTTGACGAGTGAGTGGGGTGAGTGAGTGAGTGGGGTGAGTGAGTGAGTGGGGTGAGTGAGTGAGTGAGTGAGTTGCGATGACCCGGGTACACAGCCTGAGACTGAGATGTGCAGCGCTGCATCTAATTGGTCCTATTTCTGTTCTGGTGGCAACAGATGTGGAGCGCGATGCTGCCAATTGACTCAGCACATGTGAAGAACCGCGACCTTTGACCTCCACATGCGACTTTGTTTATCCAACGCAGTCATATGCTGAGGACGCAGATATTAGAGTGCTTAGGCAGCTGCAGTATCCAGAGGTGATACTCTCATGTTGATAGATTTATTTGTTAAGAACGTGGTTGAAGAAACAATGGCAATGATGTCAGGACGTTTTTGTGAATTTATCAATAAATGAAATAGAGTAAAGAAAAAAAATGAATTAAGATAGAATAGAATAATAGTTGGAAGCCTTCAGTTTCAGTGTTAAGTTTGTCCATACATGGCTACTGTAAAAATGTGGCGCAACATGGTGGCCATGGTAGAGAGGATCATGAAGGTGAATAAAGGCTCATTCTATAATAGTGAAATAAAAAAAAATGTGCATTCAGGTCATTATCATAGATACATGAATATGTATATCATCAGAAATATTTATTTTCAATCTTTCTACAGTAACGAAAATGATTTCTCTTCAATTTTACACATTGAATCTGGAATAATACTGATGGACCTTTTTCTACAGACGCATAGGAAGTGAATCAGTGGACAAAATAAACATAAATTATTCAGTTGAAAAGCATAGTTGAGGTGCATTGGAGCCACCTTGTGGCTCTGAACACCATCGCAGTCGTTGCCGTCCTCCTCAATTGGATCACTCACCAGGTTTGGGACGCTGCCCAACATCGTCCTCCGATGTGTAACAGCTCACTTGATTCAGTTTGACACCGGCTGCGCACTCTCTCCTCACATTAATTAAGTTAAGGAAAAATGTCGCCACAGCTGCGAGTCGCTTTCTCGTCGTGGCCATTCACGCAGCTTCAACATGTTTGACTGCCTGCGCAGACACACCTATGCAGTTTGTGACGTCAAGTGGGAAACACCAAAGGCCACGATCAATCCGGCGCGTCCGAATGAGTGCGTTATTGAAAACAGGTGCATTGGAAACCGTATATACATACGTATAAAACGAAGACATGGGAAAGTGGCGTTCGTGGCAAGACGCGTTCACAGTTTGTCGTCCGCTGCAGGTTGAGGCATCGCTAATGATGATTACATTGTTGTTCCCGGACCTTTTGTTGATTTGGCTGTCGGCTGCCTGTGTGTGTGTGTGTGTGTGTGTGTGTGTGTGTGTGTGTGTAGTGTGTGTGTGTGTGTGTGTGTGTGTGTGTGTGTGTGTGTGTGTGTGTGTGTGTGTGGGTGGCGTCTCCACACTTGTCAATCCCCGGTGTTGGCACACGTCTGAAATTCGTGACGTCAAGCGGGAAATACCAGAGCTCCCAATAAATTCCTGTGTATCCGACTCATGTTTACACCTCGCTTGTTTTTCCAGGTCAGCAGTTTGGTTTTCACACTGAATGAGTTTGTTGTTTTTAAAGGCTCAGGATTTAGTGGCAGAAATATATTTCCAGGTAATGTTTGTTTTCACTTTCCTCCAATAGATTCCCCCTAGATTGCTCACACAAGCCTTTAATTGTCCAGTGTTTTAGACAAATTAAAAAAAAAACAATAATACTAATGCATTTATTCATATATAATTACTTTGCCTTGTACTAATTGGACACAGGTCCATAAATGTCAGGTTTTGCCTGAAGGAATAAAATAGAATCAACTGAACAGAGATGGATTGGATGAACAGACCCATGATAGTGCTGCAGTCATCATTACAGGGGTCTCAAACATATGGCCCGCGGGCCTGAACCGGCCCACCAGAGGATCTCATTCGGCCCACGGGGTCATTAATTTTTTTGCACACAGAGAAGGGGACACATTTGTTGTCATGGTTTATAGTTCGTCAAAATGTAATGTCGCAG
The DNA here is from genome assembly GCA_016785325.1 of Chascanopsetta lugubris. Taxonomy (NCBI): domain Eukaryota; kingdom Metazoa; phylum Chordata; class Actinopteri; order Pleuronectiformes; family Bothidae; genus Chascanopsetta; species Chascanopsetta lugubris. The sequence continues at coordinate 25,096 of JAFBJT010013430.1, read as the reverse complement.
TTTTTACAAAAGCTGCATTAGCATCCTCCTCACCCGGCGTTAATCTCACCACTCACACTTAGTGGTGTGGTTTTTGTCAGTGAAACCGGAAACTGAAGGTACGAGCGGGAAGAGCGCCGTCCTCAGCAGATGGTGCAGCAGTGATTGTCTCAGGTTCCGGATGGCTGACATTCCAACGCCGCCCATCTGTACCCGGTCTCAGGGAAAAAGATGCGGCCTCGTTAAATCGTCAAAATAGGTTTGGGTGCTGGCGATGACGGGCTCTAACGAGATATTCACGAAGCCTGTGGCCCTTCAGCCTGGCTCGCCGTCTCGTTGAGATGATTTGTAAGCGAAGCCTCTTTTCAGTCTCGCTCACAGGAAGTGAAACGCTGCTGATTCTCGTGTAATTTGTTTTTTTGAACGCTGCCGCTGCTTCGATGTGTTTGTGCTCGTGACTGTTGTATCTTGGTGTTGTGTTGTTATTCATCAGAGGCGATGAAGGAGTAGACATCTTAAAGAAAGAGCTGAAGAGATGAAATCTTTCACAGTATTTGCATGTGTAACTAACGCCATCGTGCGCAGAATTTGCTGCAGTAGCAGTTTAAAGTCGGCCCGTCCTCCTTCGCCCAGCAGGCTGTGGGAGAAACGCTCCAACTGCAATTCACTCCACTGCCACAGGTGTCACTCTAAGTAGCCCTTTTCTAATAAGGCTCCGAAAGCAGCCAGGTCATCTCAACACTGTCACAACACTGGCGCTCATCTCGCTAACTATCGTCAGGCTTCGGTTCATTTTTACTGGAATTTTTACTCGAAGATGTTCCGCATTGTGGTGACAGGTTGTTGCGTTTAATCTCACTCCTGTTTCCTCTGCTCTTAATTGCACTTCAAGTCAAACTCCACTGGCTCTGACTGATTCCACTCGGGCCTGAATGAGCTGTCAGACTCTGCGCAGTATCTGTCGCCGCCGGCCGCAGCAGCAGCTGCAGCCTTGCGATTTCGAGTAAATGAAGTCCCGCCTCTTGCTCCGCAGACAATCAAAGGGTCGTAGGAAAAGCTCTCGGCTCCTCGAGTGAGCAATTTTTTGGCCACTTAAACATCCTTCAAATTCTGCCGATGGCCCTCCAAGCTGCCGCGTCCCCCCCCCCCCGCCCCGCCCCCCCCCCCCCCCCATTAGATGTGGGAATCTAATTACAAACATTGATTTGAAGGGGGAATGAGTTAACCTTTGTGCAAATGCCACTGCATAACCATCTGTAGAACGGCAAGGAGGACGATCAGAGCCGAGGCATTTCCGCCGAGTGACGGACAGCCGGCCCACCTCAAAGGAACAAAACAGGCACACGGGCCCGGGCCTGGTTCCGTCCCCCACAGGAGATATGCCTCCACGTTTGAATGGAAATGGGGATTGACCCGGCGCCGCCGGAATCGATGGCAATAGGCCGACGTGGCCACTGGCCAGCGCTGCTTGTTGGAGCGACTCGGTGGGATGTGAGAAACCATCCGTCGGCGCATAAATGCAGAAACTGCTAAATGTTGCGCCGTGTAATCCAGCGCTTTGCTCCTGTTTATACAGAGTCATGGCCGACCACGTTCCATTCAGGTGTGATGAGATGTGATGTCGTCTCTTCCGTTTACAAGGAGAGGGTTAAAGGTGCGGTGTGTACGATTTGGGGACATCTAGAGGTGCAGTAAACTGGGGAAAACGTCCGGATGGAATTCTTTTGTGACATTCTCAGAAGTGACACAGGGGACCAAAATCGTACACACTGCACCTTTAAAGGGACGGCGTGAAGAATTGACATCGGTGAAGGTGAATGCTGCCCTCGTGTCACCTCTCCCTTGCTTTCTTGCATCATATCATCTTTTGCTTCATCATCCTCTATTCTTTCCCTCTGCCTTTCCCTCTTTCACACTGCCCTTCTCTCTCTCTCTCTCTCTCTCTCTCTCTCTCTCTCTCTAAATCTGTTTGCTCCACTCTATTTGTTCTCCCTCTCTCCCTCAGTCTCTCTCTCTCTCTCTCTCTCTCTCTCTCTTTCATGGTTGCAGGATGAGTCGTGACAGCTCACCAGTGTTGAGTAGAGCAGGGGCCGGCAGCCCCCAAAGCAGGGACAAAGATTATGCAATCGGAGCACACACACACACACACACACACACACACACATATACACACACTAGCATGCACATTCGCACAGGGACATCCAGTGTGTTTTCTATTATTAGATCGCTGGCTCCGGGTTTTTTTGTTGGTACATAAGATTTGTCAGGCAACACAATAGTTTGAAAGGATAAATGTGAGCAGCGCACTTTGATGTTTTATGGACAACGGGGGAAAGGCGACCCAGTTCTCTCTAGTCCTCCTCCGTGCTGCATTTCTCTCCTCGTTTCCCTTTCCAGAGAGCAGATTCCGACAGCCCAACCTCCGCCCTGTTCACCGGCGGCGGCGGCGGCGGCGGCTGTGGCTGAAGGTGCAGGCGCACAGCGGCTGTGCGGTGGTTTGATTCTTGGCAGAGGTTGAGAGGCTGCTGACGTGTGTGTCGGGCAGGATGTGTGTAAGAAGCTGCGCTGGATCCTGTTTTTCAGGCCACAGCAACTGGAGCTCAGCCACAGCTATGGCTTTTAATGCACAACACATACGCACGCACACGCACACACACACACACACACACACACACAAACCACTCACTGAGCTAACCCCAACCTCAACTCATACTTCCAACACCACTGGCGCACAAACGCACAATGTGCACACAAAGTCACCTCCCAGGGCACATGCTGAACATGTGTTGTGAAAAGTGTTGATCAATTGCTGTAATCGCTCTCTTTAGCTTCATCATTATTATGGGATGGATATAGCTGATACATTGACATTCGCCTCCCTTGATTGCTGCTTGGCTCCAGGGCCAAATTACAGCCTGCATGTGTAGCCTGAAACCACCGGGGACAGAGGAATGCATTATACCACTTTAAGGGCGACGACATCCTGTATGACAAGTTCCCAAGTAACAAACCTGCCTTGAGAGCGCCCCCCCCCCGCCCCGCACTGCATGCTGACGCACGCACACACACACACACACACACACACACAGAGGAGGTTAAAAAATTAGCGTCTGCCGTGTGGTTTTAGAATCTCATGGTTGAGTAGCACGCACGCAGAGGGTGCAGCTCACAGCAGCAATAACAAAAACAACCTGACGGGGCAACAGCGGCGTTGTTATGATGGAGGAGGGCTGCAGGATGTGAGGGGAGGAAATAGGGGGGGAATTACTTCTATCAACACCCGCGGCCATATTACGTGGCAGCCCTGCGTGTGTGTGTGTGTGTGTGTGTGTGTGTGTGTGTGTGTGTGCGCCGCCTGTACATGTGCAGATTTGTTCCCCTGTGAATGGACAGCGTGTGGTAAGAGGATCAATAGGTTGAGCCGATAGACTGAGCGAGCAGGCAGGCGAACCTACTGCACAGGGTCAGGACATCCCACTGACTGGAGCTCGAGAGGGAGGGAGGAGGAGGAGGAGACGCCAGCGAGACAGAGGGAAAGGGAGACACTGAAGACACGCTCGCTCTCTCTCTCTCTCTCTCTCTCTCTCATTCTCTCCCTCCCCGTTTCCTCTCTTCCCTTTCTGGGTGGCTGTGAAAGGGCAGAGCAGAGAGATGCAAAGAAGAAAGTGGGCAAAGCAAATGTGTGTGTGGCTGTGTGTGTGTGTGTAACATGCTCTGTCATGCTGGCGTGACTCGCGCGCAGCCCTCTCCAGCCGGCGTCGTCGACTCGTCAGGAAAAGGAATGTTTTCCGGAGTAATGAGTCCCTGAACCGGTTCACCATGTGGATGTGGGACAGTAATTTCCAAACGTTCGCCGGAAGAATCCCACGGAAAAAAGAGCAGCGGCCGGAGAGCCAGGCTGCTGCTGCTGCCGCTGCTGCTGCCGGGTGGCCGCCTTTGTGTCTGCACTGCTGAGACTTTTTAAAGACCAGAGTTCAGTCTGCTTTCATTTTTCATCACCACCTCGACCGGGCTTTTTTTCTTTCTTTTTTTTTTTTTTTAATTTTCATTTTTTTACATTTTTTTTTTACTCCATGGATTTTTGGATTTTGCGGAGCTGTATATTTCTGCCTGTGTTTGGAATGATGCCCTAGGACCAAACCCCAGTGAGCTTGGAAGTTGAGAAGACTTGAATGGGTTCATCATCACAGCCTGGGACTTTAACATGGGACACTGCACATTACAATGGGGCCTGCGGACACGGTTGGCCAGTGCTTGTAGATAGATAACCCCCCCGGGGTGTGCCTTTGAAAAAAACCCCCCCCCCCCCCCCCCCCCAGGGTTAAAGGTGAACTGATAGGGAGGACCAGCCCTGACGTGGTGCCGCTATGAAGCCTGGATATTGTCCACACAGAGACAGGTCCATGATGCACCTCAGCCACTTCCCCTTTAGAAGACACTCCTGGATCTGGTGAGTCTTGGCCGTTGAAGTGACTTGGGGTTTGTCTGACTTCAGCGCTCAGCGTTGGCACGGGTTCATTTCTAATACGCAGAAGTACGAATTAGCGTGCAGATCCAGTGGTGTGTGTGTGTGTGTGTTGTTTTTGTGGTGCGGTTGAAGCTCCCTGAAGGCAGCCAAGCCCAGTGTCGTTTGCGTGCAGATCCAGTGGTGTGTGTGTGTGTGTGTTGTTTTTGTGGTGCGGTTGAAGCTCCCTGAAGGCAGCCAAGCCCAGTGTCGTTTTATTATTCCCCCCCCCCCCCCTTCTCCTCGGCCCAAGATGTATTCAGGGAAATTTATTGTTAAATGGGCCCTTTCCTGTCATTTTCTCCCACACTCTGTTCACTCTTGAGTGAATCCATAAACTGGAGGGTCGGGGACACGTGAGGTATTCCACCTCCATAAAATCGCCGCGCTCATGGGTTCGTCTGCCTTGTTTTGATTAGTGGTGCTGCGCCGAGGCCGGGCTCCAGCCCTCGGGGGAGTAGTCAGTCATCTCCCAGCTGTTCTAAAAAGGGAGGGACACGGAGGAGTGGGTGACGTCATCAGAGTGGGCTGCTGGGATATGAACAATGCGTATGTTTCCAAGAAAGTTTTTTTTTTTTTACCCCACTTGTTCGACTTGTTCAAACCCACCGGGCAACAAGATGGGAACCTCATTCAACAAGTCGCGGTCTCAGACAAAGGAACTCTGTTGCTATTTATCTGCTCCATTGTTCCAGCTCAACTGTTTTCCTTCAGGATGGTTCATCTCCGCGCACACATGCACACACATGCTTCACTCCACCGCCACACTCCTTTTGTCTCGTCCTCACTCGCAAACACGGCTGGGCCTCTGGGCGTTCGCCGCTCTGTTGCTTTCATTTCTGTTTCAAGTGACGCTCAGACACGTATCTCACAGTCCTCTCTGCGTGTGAGCGCGAGGAGAGAGGGGACAGGAGCCTCACATCCACTGCAGTGGGGACACGACGCCGTGGAACTTTCCCCCACGGGGCTGTAACTCCCGCTTTTATCTATTATCGATTATCTCGGATGTTCTTACGAGGGAAGATGCGTCAGCTGAAATTCTGTAGAATGCTTACTGTGATGACCGAGGTCAGATTTCAGTGCAGGCTGCGCCGTCGGTGCGGTGTGTGTTTCCATAGAGCTTCAAAAGCTCTCCAGGAGCCGTCCTCATGCCGGAACATCAGAGGTTCAGCTCCCACTTTCCCAACTCCACATGCTGAATCCCTTTAAACAGATACATATATATATATATATATATATATTTTTATTTTTTTTATTTTTTTTAGTTTGTTTTTTTTAACCAGAAACCACTGGAAGCGGTGGCTGAGGGCTTAGAGGAGTCTGTCCTCTCCGCAGAAGGTCAGAGGTTCGATTCTCGCCTTTGTTGTTGCGTCCTTCCTGGACCTTTTGCGCAACCCGTGATCGTTTGGATTCCCCTCTCGGCATGCTGAATTGTCCTTGGGCAAGATACTGAACCCCACATTGTCCCATGCACTCAAATAGTGCCGCAAATAGAAGCACGGTATGAAAGTCCGTGTGGCTGGGTGAATGAGTGTGGTGTAAAGTACTTTGATGGGTCGTCAAGACCTAACAGAGCTCTATTTATTTAAATGCAGACCATTAACCATCTGAAAAGTAGTACCCTTACCTTTTTACTCCGACACTTAATCACCCACATTTGACACTAACATCTAAAACAACATTGACCTCAAGAACTCACTAAACATCTCGTCGATGACTGAGGCATGTTGTAGCTATACTCTGGCTGTAGCCTGTTAGCATGTATATGATGTTTTTGCAGCAACACTACATCTTACGACAGACGTCAAAAGATCAAGACCTAACAATAGTAAGCCAGTGTAGGTTAGGGAGCTTCTCCTGATTCTAAGCAAAGAGGAGACTGTGAGAGAGGTCAGCACTTTAACGTTGTCACTGAGCCAATACTGAACTTAATGTTTACGTCGATCTTCCTCTTTCTGGTCATTTCCATCAACGGAGAAGAACAACACGAGGCAGACTGATCGGAGGAACAGTTTACAGAACGATTTGAATCGCAGGTTCACCGCGGTGCAGGAATCCTGGCTGTATCTGCTCATTCTAATTTGAGAGAAACATAATAGTAACGATTGTCTGAGGAACAGTGAAAAGAGAAAGAGAGCCGCCGTCACTGGTAAGCGGCACCAGGTGCGATAACTCTCCTCCCTTGTTGCTGCGGCTCCTCTCATTAATTTGAGTGAAATCTCACTAAGATGCGATTCACTGGAGTTCATTGTGCGGCGGAATTGGACGGGCGCAGCAAATCGACTCAGAGCGTTGGAACAACAATTCCGGGCCGTCATGGTTGTCAGGGTCGAGCATTCGTCTCGGAAAATGAGAGACAAGCCTGTTAGAGTTCGTTTAAGCCTCGGGCAGAGATTTCGTCTCCTTCTTCTTCTTCTTCTTCTTCTTCTTCTTCTTCTTCTTCTTCCTCTTCTTCTCCTTCTCCTCCTTCTCTCTGCACAGTGCGGCTACGCACACAACCTCACAAGGTGAGAGTACGTGCACATCCTCATCTGTGTTATTCATTGAACCTCGATAATGGAGCGCTGCCCTCACGCTGCGTCAGACCTGTGGTGTAAGTGCAGCACTTACAGAATCCGGATATGACAGAGAGATTCATGTCTCGAATATTCCCATCACTCACGAACATATGTCAGGCCTGTCATTTCATACCACTTTCCCACCGGTGGGAAAAAAACAAAACACTGTCACTGTGCGAGCGAGTTATTTCTGCAGTGGAGGCATTTTTAATCATCTGCTCTTTAAAAGATCAAACGACTGGTTTTATTATGTGCGAGATGGGAACACAACAGGCAATCGGCCATTTCCAGGGCAACGCTGCTTCACCCCACGTCGCTAACAGTTAGCATGTTAGAGCGGTCTCGGATTTGACTTCCAACTGTATTTTTACGTTTACATTTTCATCATTTAACTCAGGCTGCACGGCGACAGAGTTTCCCCTGGTTGAAGTTGAAGAAGAGATAATGTATCCGGTTACCATAGTAACATCGTCACGGAGCTCCGAGCGCCCTGGTGTTGTTGTCATTGTCTACCTCCTACACATTCATGATGTGAGACCCGGTGACAATGACTTAATTTCAGTGTAAATGAGCCTTTATGAATTCCACGTGCATTTCTCCGGAAACCGTGGATCAACGCGACCGACGAGTGCCCTTGTCTGTCGTCAGGCCGTGTTGCGTAATTTTTTTGGGGTGGGTCAGCGATTGTATCGAACCCGTCTCCGCGCGCGACCGCTAACGCACAGCGATTCTGCAAAGCGCCGCGATAACGGCCGCTCCAATTCTGCAGAATTTCCTTTTTCCCGAAACGTGCAGCGCGGATGTTGTCTTCAGCGCCGCAATAAAACGCCGGGACGGGAAGATTCTCTAAACTTCATTAAATGCGAAGCCGAGGAGGAAATGAAAAGTGTGCGTGTGTGTAGCGCCGGGAAAAGTGAATGAAAAGTGAATCCTACCATCTTGGAGACCGCAGGGGTTGTGGGAGGCGGAGGGGGAGGGTGGGAGGCGGAGGCTGGGGGGGCTGGGGGGGGCTGGGGGGGGGTGGAGGATAGACAGTAGCTATTTTTAGGGGGGGGGGGGGGGGGGGGGGGGGGGGGGGGGGGGGGGGGGGGGGGGGGGGGGGGGGGGGGGGGGGGGGTGGAGGATAGACAGTAGCTATTTTTAGAAACGAGTGGAAATGCATTGCTCCTCTCTCTCCCTCTCGCTCCCGACATCACTGGATAGCGTGGATGTTCGCTGCGTCATGAATATTTCAACGATGTTGTTTTTGTGTATGTTTGTTTAAATTACGGTTTAAATGAAGTGTCAGCCTCCCAACCCCCCCCCCCCCCCCCCCCCCCCCCCCCCCCCCCCCCCCCCCCCCCCCCCCCCCCCCCCCCCCCCCCCCCCCCCCCCCCCGCCCCCCCCCGCCCCCTTCTCCCCTCTCTTCCTGTCCCTCGATGGGCCCACTCTCGGCTTCCTGAGACATACCGCTTCTTTCTGGGTGAGATAACAAGGCGCAAGGCTCCGTTGCCTCATTGCCTGTCTCAGGCCTCCTCTCTGCTGCACAGTGTCACTGATTCTCAGCCAAACCCCAGATTACTTTCCATCACCCCCCAAGTATCGTCACCGGGGGGCCAGGCTTTTTAAAAATGGGCCGTTCAGAGGCAGCAGAGACCTGCTGTCATCACTCATTGTTGTCCCCCAGACCACCATCACTGCATGTGTGTAATTTATTGCCACCAATCCAAACCCCCCCTAACCCCCCCCCCCCCCCCCCCCCGCACCCACCCACCCACAGTGTCAGCCACAGCAATGCTGATGCACTTGGCCCATATTAAAACCCCTCTGCCCATTCACTGCTCCTGAAAGAGCCTCACAGTCAAACACCTTCAGAGCTCGAGAGCTGCTTGATGAGCGTCTGCACAAAATGAAAGGAGACAGTGACAGAGTTCACAGTTTGATGTGGCCCCCCCCCCTGCGCGCGCACACACACACACACACACACACACACACACAGTTTTACTGCCAATCTTTAACCTCTCCTCTATCTATCATTCAAATACAGAACACTTTGTACTTTTCAAAAAGCCTGCGTACGTAAACCGGAGCGCCCTAAAAATGAAATGACCTCTAATGTTCTGCCGAGCCCATAAAAGCATTGATATCGAGCCTTTTGAGTGTAACACAAGTATGCTATTGAATTTCCTTCAACAACTAAAGGTCCATTGCGCAACATTGTGGTGGGAAAATCCTATGAAGCTTTTAGGTTTTCCTCTCCAGAAGCCGTGTGTGGACCAATGAACCAGCTTTGAGTTGTATCGATAGCTGCGGGCTGTCATTACTACTTTTGCGCAACATGTCAGAAAATCCAAGTTATCCTGCCTTAAATCCAACCGTGTGTGTTAAATATTTTGGATCGGGCCAAACCCATGTTTTTCTACCCACATTCACTCTCTCCTGGCTTTATTTTCCTCGCCAGCTCTGCTACAATCACCAGCTCTGTCTCGAGGGGGAAACGGCTGAGGTGTCCTCTTATCTGACAGTCTCCTCTTCCATTTGAAGCTTTAATAGCTTGTCCAACTCGGGAGGAGACCCCCAGGGTGTAGACCCAGAACGGGTCGGAAGATCGTACGGTGTCTCATCAGGCTCGGGGACAACCTTGGGATCCCTGAGCCCGGAAAGTGTAGCTGGAGGAGAGGGATGTTCGGAATCTCATGCTATCACCACAACCATCCTCTCATAGGAGGAGGGAGCCGGCGACGATAAGATGTGCTGCTGCGATCGCACATGGAATCTCCACCACTGCTCCAGCGGCACATGGGGAAACCAACTCCAGCCTTATCTCTGTGGTTGTCATCCTCTTGAATACCATCGTGCGATGCTGTCTTATTTTGCATTGTGGGTTGCAAAAATGGCACAGTGCCAACTACTGGCCCGGCATATGTACCACGCCGTTCTTTGTCCGATTTTTCACATCCTTGGACACGTGGAATGCGAGAACATTCTGAAGCACCATAAAACCCAAACCTGGACCGTTGAGTCCTCTCTGTGGAGCTGCGAGGACTTGTGTGGAGTCGTGTCGTCACGCAGACATGACACACCGGCGGCACATTTAACCGCTCGTTAGCCTAAACCTCGTAGACAGCTGCAAATGCAACGCTCAGCTATGCGACTGATTAATCACGCCGTGTTTCTTTGTTGTAAGCATAGAAAGCTCTGTTGTAACTCGCCTCGCGCCGCTCGTTCAAGCTCTCAAACAGCTGCGTCTGCGCTGACGGCCCGGTTCTGACCGCACCGCGTATGAATAATGAAGGAATCTTGTGCAAGGGAGAAAGGGCCGATCCTGTGACACACACCCTCCTCCGACGGACGCCTCAGTGTGTTCGGCGCGTTTGGTTTCAGCCGTCATTGAAAGTCCTGCGCTGCGGTTGATGAGTTCTGGCTCTGTTCCCGCAGCGGTGCGCAGTTGAATCGATCTCTGCCACTAGTTAAACATGACAGACATCTCCCTTGTGTTTCATCAGAGTCTCCCTTTGTCTACAAACAAGGGCGGCACATAGCGCTAATGTTTGCAGAAACTCCCTCCGCGGAATTTCAATCAGCTCGTCTTTGGAATTTCTCAAATAAAATAAACAATAATCATTGTTTAGAATTTAGACTTGAGAGGAATCTGATCAATGCTTTTTATCGTATGAGCCGGCGAATACGCCACTTTTTGAAACCAGGTCCCAGAGTGACACAATCTCAAGACGCCGTCGTATCGTATCCGTCTTTACAACCGATACGCATCTCTCACACCTCTCCCTTAACCCGCACGCGCAACAGCGTCAGGTGACCTGTAGTTCGACGTGACCCAAAGCAGAAGCTCTGCCTCGTCATCAGTCCACGCGGACGCCTCCTCTCTCCGCTCGCGTATTCTTTGCCGCCACCATCATCCAATTCTTCTTCCTCTCCCTCTAAGAAGTTACACCTCATCTCCTCGCCGTGTTTGCTTACGTCGCAAGAGTTCGGTGAGCATGCTCCGTAGCCTCTACTGTGTTTAGCGCCACCGTCTTTTTACGGAATGTTTTTTCGAACGAAAAAGGAAAAAAGATCAGCATTTGTCTCTGTGGCCATTTTCCAGGGACCTCTTGTCATCCTCTGGCAGTCTCAATACTGATCTCTTCTTCTTCTATCCCCCAGCCCTCCACTTGCTCCACCATCCAATTTCTCTTTCACACGTTGCTGCTCTTGGATTTCTCATTGTGTTATTTTGCCACTTATTTCAGGGTTTTCCACTACTGCCTGCGACGTCCACCGGGGTTCGAATAGTGCCTGTGCCTGCGTATGTGTCTTTTTCTAGCCTCATTGTTCAGGGGGTTTTTCGCCGGGAGCCAAATAATGCGCCGAGGTCTCCCCCTCTCCAAAACAAACGGACTGCGATAATTAAAACCGCTGACTGGAGCCACCTTACGTCAAAAGTGAGTGTTTCTGCGGCGCTGTGGGGCGGTCACAGGGCGTCAGGACAACTTAACATCCAGATGTGTGATGACTAAAACCCTTCATCTGTTTAAAGGTCACCGTTTTAAGGGTTTAAAAAAAAAAAGTGATGGTGACGTGACCAGAAACATTAAGGGTCTGTCAGATGGAAAATGTTTGAATGTTGGGCCATACGGCTGACAGACGGCACTCATGGAAAACCATTATACACAGCTGATGCTTTTTTCCCCTCAGCACCGCACACACACACACGCGCACGCGCGCACACACAAACTCACACACAAACTCATACACACACACACACACACACACACAGGTGTATAAATTTTTTAAAAATGTAACTGTGGAAAACACCACTGAAACAAAGGGGTCAAATTGAAAGTCCCATCCGCTACATACTCAGAAAATCAGCTGCAGGGTCAACAGCTGTCGATAATGTTGTTATTTATGAATTTAGTAGGTTTCACAGTATTAGACAGATGTTGTAGATGCTGATCTCTTTCATGGCAACAACATTCATGGAATCTGTTCCTAGCAAAAGCACAATATCCAGCTTTTTTTTGCTGCATTGAACAGAACTATAGAGCTTTTATTTTGAAAAGCTGTGAACTTGATTGTGTGATTTTATGCAACACTGTAAAATCGTCTCTGCGCATAAACCAGCTAGGATTAACGCAACATTTTTTTTACTTCTAATCTCCAGTATAGACTGTTTAAAAAAAATTTTTTTAAAAACGGCCTGCAGCCACATTCCGCAGACAAACAACAAAAGTGACAGTTTGTTATAAAAACTGTTTAAGGAGGACTCAGTAAAAAAATCAGGAACATTTACAACACGACGTCGCTGCAGAGCATCAACACAGGACAAACAAATCATAGGGTTGAAAACAGGCGCTGCACTATTCAGTGAAAGTCAGACCTGCCTTCATTCAGGCTCATTTTGCTTTAATGCCTCTCAACAATAGCTAATGACTCTGCTGTATTGACTCGATGTTGTTAATTGCGGTGACTAACAAACGCAGAGCGATGGGAAGCAGCGGGACAATACACTCGGTGGCACCAGCGCAAGCAGACGCTGTTATCCAACACCATAGTTACATCATTCGCTGACTGGAGCACATAGGAAACACATACGCAGGCAGCGGGCTCCTTACAAAGGCCCCCGGGGGCCGACGTCGACATCCCATTCATTTTCAATATCCATTTCATTTTCAATCTAATTCGTCCCTGCCCCGGTGCTGTGCTGTCTCCTGCCACCGTCCACACAGCAGCTGCTAAATGGGGTTTTCAATCTTGTATTCATCTCCGGGACAGCGGCAAGAAGATGGACAGATCAATAAGAATACAGTGTGGCAGCCAGACATATTGGAGACAGAGGAAGGGGGGCAGTGGGGGCAGTGGGGGCAGTGGGGTGGGAAGGGGGCAGGGGGGGGGGGTAGCTGCAGGTGCTTCTGTGAGCTCAGCATAATTCAAAAATAGAAATGTTACGAGATAAACCGCGGGGGCCCAGGACAGCCGCCGCAGTGCAGGACAATACACAGATGTTTGTGTTTGTGACGTTTGTGATGAGATAGAAGGAAGAGTCTTAACTTGATTTCCGCTTGTGTTAATATGATCAGTGTCTGTTTGCTCCCTACATAATTAATTGACTTGTAGAATAGAATCCAATCAAACTTTATTCATCCCAATAGGGGGGAAGTGTGGTGTTGATGTTGGTGCGTTACATTTTGTTGTTCTTTTATAGTTTTATTTGATAGTTCTTTTATTTTCTGATGCATGCAATGAATAATAAGAAAATGATTTTTTATGGATTTCAGTGAAACCTTACCAAGCATCTTAAGTAAGTGACAGATGTTTAGGACTGTGTGGAATTGAGTGCCAATCCAAATAGATTCAATATGGTTTCAAGCAGAGACAGCCAGGACAGGAGTGTCTGATTGATTTGGTGCCGTTCAGCACAACGCATTGTTTTTTTATCACTTTGATTGTTTGATTTTTATTTCATCCGAACATAAAGGTCAATGTGGAAATTTCACGGCAGCCTTGTTGAAACTACAGTGGCTAATTTCAACTTTATCTCGGCATTTCACTTCAAAGCAATTGGAAAAAAATAATTGAAACAGCTGTTCATTCCATCGCTGCAAATCTGTCAAGCCTCTGATTGTTGTTGGAAAAGTGGTGTCCCCCCCGACCCCCCCCCCACCCCCACCCCTTATTTTTGTCTCTAAGTTCCCTGACATTCAAAGGTTGCTGCTGATTCAGTGGCGAAAAATTACAAAGAAATTTGGAAAATATCATTAGTCAGACTTTCGGTGAGACCGAGCGCAGCTATGCAGCCACGTACGTCACCGCTTGACCCAAACAAACCCTGCGGTTAGCCTGCAGATGTTATCATGCCTGGGCCCTTTCCTGCAGGAACAAAGCGTCTCTCTGTGAGCGGCGTCTTACTCTCTCCCACCGCTGCTCAAAAACAAACAGTTGTAACGAAACACAAAGACGCAGAGCATCGCGGTTCAAGGAAAAAGCGCTGCAGAGGTCTCCGGCGGCGGTTTTCTGTAAGATGCCCTGAGGGGTTCATACGTCACTGCTCTATCTGGGTGTATGTTTGGACGTGGAGGGGAAGCTGGAGGGAGGGAGGGGGGTGGGGGTAGGGTTGGAGGGGGTGGGCGGTGGGGGTGGGGGGGGGGCGTCTGGTTTTGATTTTCTTGCCGGCTAATTTTGTGAAATGGCGAAACTTCATGCTTTCATTTAATCTGATTTTTTTTCATTTTTGTGTTTATTTTTTGAGAATTCCATTTCCAAGTATGCGTTGATCTGTCCGAGAAATCTGCCCTCGCTCAATCAGCGACTTAATCAGGTCCCTTGTGCTGTGCGCAGCAGACATGGGACACCATCATCATCATCATCATCATCATCATCATCATCATGTTATGGGAATTACCTCTCGTTAGCAGGAAAAGCAGAATGGTGACGAGGTCGAACTCAGGAGGGGATAGCTCGTGACGGTGATGGCGATTAGGATTTCCATGATGACGACGGTGATTATGAGGAGGCATAGAAACCGATTAGGAGGCTTAGAGGTGGGGAGTCCCCCTCACATACACTCACGTTCTCTCTCTCTCTCTCTCTCTCTCTCTTTCTCATACTCTCTCTCTCACATGCACGCTCGCATACTTGGGTGGATTGAGAAATATTCCATTCTTATGCAGCAGACTTTAAGACTCCAAAGTTGTTCAAACATGTGATGGCGTAAAGAGGCAACTGACTTATTTTATCCGTAAAGACAAAGCTGAATTGTCGAGACAAAATCACGAGTTTTGAAACATTGTATTTATTTTCCACTTTTTCATAAATGCCTTTTGGTTTATTTTGATCAATTAGTTCGTTTAATTTCAGCTTTTATTTCCTTTTTGTCCTGCATTTCGAGATTACTTCAATTAATGTCAGCATCGGTCTTTATTTACCTCTGTGCACCGAAGGGCCAGAGTCACAATATTCCTAATGGACTTGGAGCTTTACCGCTGCCATTTTAAAAATAATGACAGTTGCGCCTCTTCTTCCGAGGTTTCAGGTGCTACATTTCTAACATGCGATGCTGCCCCCTCTGGTCACTCACTGCCATCGCTCAAGAACATCGGGCGAAATGGAAACAAAAGTCACTGCATTTTTATTCACCATTGTCACCACCGTCTCTGGAGCCTCGTCCGACTCTCGCCCCAAACACCTCATGTCCGCACTCCTCTCTTGGCCTCTGTTAAGTCTGCATGCTCCACCTTCCCCTGCATGTTTTTGCATGGGCTGGCACATTGTAAATGCAACTTTACACTGCTTCCTTGAAGGAAATACACTCCCACTCTCCGTCCCCAACTGTTGCTCTTCTCATCCATCCGGTAAGACAGACTCCGGCAGCGCAGGGGTGTAGAATAACACTGTCTCAGCAGGGCAGCGACACGATGATCACGCAGCTTGTGACGACAGTGGCGAGCTACACTGAATATATGCGAAGTTGACAAACTGTAGCATTGTCTGCTCACGTTCGACACACGATCATATCATTCAGGAGTTACATCCAGGTGATGGCGTCCGTGTCCTCAGACCAGGTGCGTCAGTCTGCAGTGGTTCCATTCAGCTCGTGCCTCTAATGGATCCACTTCATCATCATCTCCCTTTTCACTGAACCAGGAAAAGCTGCGCATCACTGCTCTGCACCGTTTCATTGCTGTAATTCTATTTGCATATTTTAGGCTCATCAATCAGTGAGGATGAGTCATTTCCCCTCGGACCCGTCGGCAACAAGGATTTCTGCTGGTTGCGGTGACGTAGTGTGGCGTTGTAGATAGTGTAAACCAGGGCCGTTGACAAAGTTGACATTTTACATAATTGCATTATAATAACAAAGTGTCAATGGCTTTAAGTTTTCTCAATATTACCATGATACCAAGGCTGTCATAGGAAAAAAAACATCTCTGAATGTTCTCAATCACCCCGGTGAAAATAAACTCAGCACTAGAATAGTGTATCAGATTGTCAGCCTGTACCTAATAAATTGACCACTGGGTGTAAACGTAGTATTGATCAAGTCATTTAGCGAGTGTGACATTAAGCAGAAGTAAGAAAATGACATCACGCGTAGTTCAGATGAGCGCTTTTGTTGCTGTTGCGGAGTCAGCATCTTTGAAAGCAATCGTCATAACATAAATCTGATATATAGTCGAAAAGCAGAAATATGTCATCATGACGCCACTGTTGCATTTTGCGCGTACAAACTCGCACATGTCATCGATTTTGCACGTAGTGACATCATAGAGGCTCGGTCCCTTTGTTTATATTATCTAAAGAGTCGGCATTATCTGATGTTAAGTTCTGCAGCGCATGTATCTTCACGCTTGTGCCTTTCATTGTGTGTGTGTGTGTGTGTGTGAGACGCTGATGTTCTCCCTTGTGTGTTATGAGGAACAGATTAACCTGGATTATCCGGGCGGCGGCGGCAGCGGCAGCGAGGACACCCCTGGCGCTTACTGGCAGGGGATCCCTCACACGCAGACGCACACACCCGCACTTAGAACTTCTCCTGGAGCATGCGGCCCGGCCTCTCGCACGCTCTCTCCGGCGTGTTGTGACGTCACCGCCGACCTAATGAGGGATTACTCTGACATCAGCCGGGCCGCTGCCGACTTGACTCAGTATCTTTGTGCTTCCTGTTGTGACTCAGTATCTTTGTGCTTCCTGTTGTGACTCAGTATCTTTGTGCTTCCTGTTGTGACTCAGTATCTTTGTGCTTCCTGTTGTGACTCAGTATCTTTGTGCTTCCTGTTGTGACTCAGTATCTTTGTGCTTCCTGTTGTGACTCAGTATCTTTGTGCTTCCTGTTGTGACTCAGTATCTTTGTGCTTCCTGTTGTGACTCAGTATCTTTGTGCTTCCTGTTGTGACTCAGTATCTTTGTGCTTCCTGTTGTGACTCAGTATCTTTGTGCTTCCTGTTGTGACTCAGTATCTTTGTGCTTCCTGTTGTGACTCAGTATCTTTGTGCTTCCTGTTGTGACTCAGTATCTTTGTGCTTCCTGTTGTGACTCAGTATCTTTGTGCTTCCTGTTGTGACTCAGTATCTTTGTGCTTCCTGTTGTGACTCAGTATCTTTGTGCTTCCTGTTGTGACTCAGTATCTTTGTGCTTCCTGTTGTGACTCAGTATCTTTGTGCTTCCTGTTGTGACTCAGTATCTTTGTGCTTCCTGTTGTGACTCAGTATCTTTGTGCTTCCTGTTGTGACTCAGTATCTTTGTGCTTCCTGTTGTGACTCAGTATCTTTGTGCTTCCTGTTGTGACTCAGTATCTTTGTGCTTCCTGTTGTGACTCAGTATCTTTGTGCTTCCTGTTGTGACTCAGTATCTTTGTGCTTCCTGTTGTGACTCAGTATCTTTGTGCTTCCTGTTGTGACTCAGTATCTTTGTGCTTCCTGTTGTGACTCAGTATCTTTGTGCTTCCTGTTGTGACTCAGTATCTTTGTGCTTCCTGTTGTGACTCAGTATCTTTGTGCTTCCTGTTGTGACTCAGTATCTTTGTGCTTCCTGTTGTGACTCAGTATCTTTGTGCTTCCTGTTGTGACTCAGTATCTTTGTGCTTCCTGTTGTGACTCAGTATCTTTGTGCTTCCTGTTGTGACTCAGTATCTTTGTGCTTCCTGTTGTGACTCAGTATCTTTGTGCTTCCTGTTGTGACTCAGTATCTTTGTGCTTCCTGTTGTGACTCAGTATCTTTGTGCTTCCTGTTGTGACTCAGTATCTTTGTGCTTCCTGTTGTGACTCAGTATCTTTGTGCTTCCTGTTGTGACTCAGTATCTTTGTGCTTCCTGTTGTGACTCAGTATCTTTGTGCTTCCTGTTGTGACTCAGTATCTTTGTGCTTCCTGTTGTGACTCAGTATCTTTGTGCTTCCTGTTGTGACTCAGTATCTTTGTGCTTCCTGTTGTGACTCAGTATCTTTGTGCTTCCTGTTGTGACTCAGTATCTTTGTGCTTCCTGTTGTGACTCAGTATCTTTGTGCTTCCTGTTGTGACTCAGTATCTTTGTGCTTCCTGTTGTGACTCAGTATCTTTGTGCTTCCTGTTGTGACTCAGTATCTTTGTGCTTCCTGTTGTGACTCAGTATCTTTGTGCTTCCTGTTGTGACTCAGTATCTTTGTGCTTCCTGTTGTGACTCAGTATCTTTGTGCTTCCTGTTGTGACTCAGTATCTTTGTGCTTCCTGTTGTGACTCAGTATCTTTGTGCTTCCTGTTGTGACTCAGTATCTTTGTGCTTCCTGTTGTGACTCAGTATCTTTGTGCTTCCTGTTGTGACTCAGTATCTTTGTGCTTCCTGTTGTGACTCAGTATCTTTGTGCTTCCTGTTGTGACTCAGTATCTTTGTGCTTCCTGTTGTGACTCAGTATCTTTGTGCTTCCTGTTGTGACTCAGTATCTTTGTGCTTCCTGTTGTGACTCAGTATCTTTGTGCTTCCTGTTGTGACTCAGTATCTTTGTGCTTCCTGTTGTGACTCAGTATCTTTGTGCTTCCTGTTGTGACTCAGTATCTTTGTGCTTCCTGTTGTGACTCAGTATCTTTGTGCTTCCTGTTGTGACTCAGTATCTTTGTGCTTCCTGTTGTGACTCAGTATCTTTGTGCTTCCTGTTGTGACTCAGTATCTTTGTGCTTCCTGTTGTGACTCAGTATCTTTGTGCTTCCTGTTGTGACTCAGTATCTTTGTGCTTCCTGTTGTGACTCAGTATCTTTGTGCTTCCTGTTGTGACTCAGTATCTTTGTGCTTCCTGTTGTGACTCAGTATCTTTGTGCTTCCTGTTGTGACTCAGTATCTTTGTGCTTCCTGTTGTGACTCAGTATCTTTGTGCTTCCTGTTGTGACTCAGTATCTTTGTGCTTCCTGTTGTGACTCAGTATCTTTGTGCTTCCTGTTGTGACTCAGTATCTTTGTGCTTCCTGTTGTGACTCAGTATCTTTGTGCTTCCTGTTGTGACTCAGTATCTTTGTGCTTCCTGTTGTGACTCAGTATCTTTGTGCTTCCTGTTGTGACTCAGTATCTTTGTGCTTCCTGTTGTGACTCAGTATCTTTGTGCTTCCTGTTGTGACTCAGTATCTTTGTGCTTCCTGTTGTGACTCAGTATCTTTGTGCTTCCTGTTGTGACTCAGTATCTTTGTGCTTCCTGTTGTGACTCAGTATCTTTGTGCTTCCTGTTGTGACTCAGTATCTTTGTGCTTCCTGTTGTGACTCAGTATCTTTGTGCTTCCTGTTGTGACTCAGTATCTTTGTGCTTCCTGTTGTGACTCAGTATCTTTGTGCTTCCTGTTGTGACTCAGTATCTTTGTGCTTCCTGTTGTGACTCAGTATCTTTGTGCTTCCTGTTGTGACTCAGTATCTTTGTGCTTCCTGTTGTGACTCAGTATCTTTGTGCCTCCTGTTGTGACTCAGTATCTTTGTGCTTCCTGTTGTGACTCAGTATCTTTGTGCTTCCTGTTGTGACTCAGTATCTTTGTGCCTCCTGTTGTGACCCAGCATTTTTATACGTATGCGTAACTGGGTGGATGTTTCTTTAAGTTTCCAAAGCTGCAGCGAAAAAGGTTGAAGAGTCGAGGAGGGCGGGTCCAAGGGAGACGCCGGCACCTGAAGGTACCGCCCCCTCACGTGTTCTTTAAACATGACACATGTGTGTCTAACATGTCATACATGTGTTTGATATAACATGGTGGTTTTTCAGTATGTAACCCGTCTGTGTGTGTCATGTGACTGATCATGTGATGTAGTGGAGGCCAAGAAGCTGGTGGAGGAGAAAGTAGGCGTGGTATCTGTCCCACAGAAGAAGGAGGTTCCTGCAGTGAAAGGTCAGAGATGTGTGTGTTTTGACATGTTGTCGCTCTTTCTTCTTCTGTGGTTTTCTGCTTCATCTTGTCTTTGACTGTTTCTTAAAAGAACCAGAGGAAGTGAAGAAGATGGCTCCGCCCACACACAAACAACCTGACCTGCCAACCAAAGGTACTTCCTGTTCTCTGTCTGTTCCTTCTGCGCTTTTCTTCTTTACCTCTTCTCCGTGTTCTTCTCGTCCGTCCTGATTGTTTCTTGTGTGAGTTCAGTGTGAACACCTCTTCAGTGCGTATACCCCCTTTATGCTAACGTTAGCATCTCTGCGTCTCTGTCACCTGCTTGAAGATGAGTCCGGGCCCAAAGCAGCCAAACTTGAACCTAAACCCAAACCTGAACCTGAACCTAAACCTAAAACCACACCAGCTCCTGAACCCAAACCTGCCAAGACCCAGTTGGAACCTGAAGCTCGGCCGGTGCCACTGAAGAAGCCGGCCACACCTCCATCTAAAGGTACTTCTTGTTGTGTGTGTGTTTGTCATCTTCTGTGTGTTCAGCTTCAACATGAAGCAGATCTTTCACTTCCTGTTTGTATGTAAACAATCTGAATGTTGCTTTAAGTCCCTGAGGAACTGACAAGGGTCAAACCTGAGACCAAGCCAGAACAAGGGGTTGGAAAACCTGAGGGTCCTGTGACTAAACCAGAACCTGCAGCTCCAAAACCAGAACCCATGGTTTCAAAACCAGAACCTGCAGCCCCCAAACCTGCAACTGCAAAACTGGAACCTGAGGCTCCTAAACCAGAACAGGCAGCCCCCAAACCTGCAACTCCAAAACCAGAATCCGCTGCACTCAAGCCGGTGGTTCTAAAACCAGAACCTGCAGCTCCAAAACCAGAACCTGCAGTGGTTCCTGAACCTGAACAGGTTGAGAAAAAACTTGGAGCAAAACCAGTACCAGTCAAGACCAGAACAGAACCCGCTGTTGCGCAGAAGGAACCTGTGAAGAAAGGTACATCAGCCGTCGACATGCAGCTCTGGTTTCTCTTAATCGTCTTTAACTCTCTGTGTAACCGGTCTGGACCTGGTCTGTACATGGTCTGGACCTGGTCTGTACCTGGTCTGTAACTTGTCTGTAACTTGTCTGTAACTTGTCTGTACCCAGTCTGGACCTGGTCTGTACCCGGTCTGTGCCCGGAGTGTTTGTTGAGTCTCTAACTTTTTTACCTTTGACGGCTCGACACCCTGATGTGTCCGAGTTGAGTCTGACTCTTCTGATCTGAAACTTTCTGACGTCTTGTTTTAAAGAAGCAGTGAAGAAGACAGAGGGGGGGGAGCTTCCTCCTGCATCCACAGTCCCACAGAGGAAACCCAGACAAGAAGAAGTGGAAGCACCACAGAAGAAGAGGGGCGTGTCATCTGAAGGTAGCAGAGCTGTCAATCATCCTCTGTCCTGTCATGTGTCATGGCTGAGCTCGATAGAGTGACGTGTCTTTGTGATGGTCTTTAAAGTTCCTGAACCTGGACCAGCTGCAGACAAACAGGAAGTGGTGGTTCCTCCTAAAGACAAAGGTAGTGACATTGTTACATCGTCGGATGGTTTATTGTTTTATTCTCTACTGTATTAAATATTCATTATAGTCCACTTCACTCACAGTGTGTAGTATTTAAAACAGTTCATGGTCTCCAGAGGATGATCCTGACCCTCTGAACCTGACCTCATCCTGCCTGTAGTGCCCCCTCAGGAGCAGCATGTCAGTGTAGATATTGTTGTGTTGTGCTGGATCTTGCTGTGCGTCAGCACACGTCATCTTCTGCATGTGTCTGTGTCAAACCCTCTTAAAGCTCTGAGGTCTGAACCGGTCCCAGACCAGGTTCCAGAAGACCTGCAGCAACCCGTGGGTTCTCCTGAGAGGAAGCTGCAGACACCCCCTCATCCTCAGGAGAGGCAAGATCAGAGGAAACCAGACCAGATGAAACCATCTGAGAAGAAACCAGCTGAGATTAAACCAGATGAGATTAAACCATCTGAGAAGAAACCATCTGTCATCAAACCAGCTGAGATTAAACCAGATGAGATTAAACCAGCTGAGATTAAACCAGTTGAGATTAAACCATCTGAGAGGAAACCATCTGAGAAGAAACCATCTGTGATCAAAGCAGCTGAGATTAAACCAGCTGAGATTAAACCAGATGGGATTAAACCATCTGAGAAGAAACCAGCTGAGATTAAACCATCTGAGAAGAAACCATCTGTGATCAAACCAGCTGAGATTAAACCAGTTGAGAAGAAACCACCTGAGATTGAACCATCTGAGATTAAACCAGTTGAGAAGAAACCACCTGAGATTAAACCATCTGAGAAGAAACCACCTGAGATTAAACCATCTGAGACTAAACCAGCTGAGATTAAACCAGCTGAGAAGAAACCAGCTGAGATTAAACCATCTGAGACTAAACCAGCTGAGATTAAACCAGCTGAGATTAAACCACCTGAAAAGAAACCAGCTGAGATTAAACCAGCTGAGATTAAACCATCTAAGACTAAACCAGCTGAGACTAAACCAGCTGAGATTAAACCAGCTGATATTAAACCATCTGAAAAGAAACCAGCTGAGATTAAACCAGCTGAGATTAAACCATTTGAGAAGAAAGTGGTTGAGATTAAACCATCTGAGACTAAACCAGCTGAGATTAAACCATCTGAGGAGAAACCACCTGAGAAGAAAGTGGCTGAGATTAAACCAGTTGAGATTAAACCAGCTGAGAATAAACCATCTGAGATTAACCCACCTGAGATCAAACCATTTGAGAAGAAAGCGGCTGAGATTAAACCAGCTGAGAAGAAACCACCTGAGATTAAACCAATTGAGATTAAACCATCTGAGAAGAAACCACCTGAGATTAAACCATCCGAGAAGAAAGCGGCTGAGATTAAACCATTTGAGATGAAACCACCAGAGATTAAACCATCTGAGAAGAAACCATCTGAGAGTAAACCAGTTGAGAAGAAAGCAACCGAGAAGAAAGCAGCTGAACTTCCTGTGCAGGAGGAAGTGATGTCAGAGAGAGTCTCTGTGAACCAAAGATCTGAAGTCAGAAGTAGAGCAGAGGTTGGAGGAACATCTGGTTCAGGTACATCAGACTCTTGGTGTTGTCTTCCTGCATGTTCACATGTGGCAACACTTCAGTTACAACATGGCTTCTTCATGTCAACATAATCTGAAGTCAACATGTCACTTCTTGTTTTCATTCAGATGAAAATGTAGAAACCTGATCAGGATCTGAAGTGTTGCCTCCTCTTCACACACTCTTCTCCTCTCCCTCTTGACTGATTCTTTCTGTTGTTTTGTGTTCGTGTGTGTTTGTAACTCTCTGGATTTTCTTTTGATCTAAAATCTTCTTCTTTGAAAAAAACTCTTGAAAACAAAAAGAAACGAGGACGATAGATTTGAAGATTGAAGAGAGGAAAGTGTCTCCTGCTGAAACAGGTACCAACCCTCTACCTTTAACCCCGATAATACTCTTTGTGTGTGTGTGTGTCTGTGTATGTGTGTGTGTGTGTGTGTGTGTCACTGACTCTGTTCTGTTGTGACCTCTTGGCGCCGCCTCAAGACGCCTGCTCCTCCTCTTTGACTCTGAAACGTCCTGAAGTGACTCAGACTTTTATTGAGTTGAGGAAACAAACTCAGAGGAAACAGGAAGTCAGTTACGCTTCAGAGGAAATGGCGCTGACACAGGAGGCGTGGGAACAGGAAGAGGAGCTGGAAGAACACGCCCACTTGTCGTACAAGGATGAAGTGGCTCCTCTGAGCTGGACAACAGTGACGCTGTCAGAGGGAGTCACAAGGTCACAAAGAGACACGTCTGTTACTGACCACATCCAAAGAGTCACAACCTCAGTCCAGGAATCAAACCACCGGGTCTCCACTCATCAGGAGCAGACATCTGAGCTCAGGACCATCGAGTCTCCAACCAACCAAATCCTCAACCACAGGAAGGACTCTGTCCCACACCGAGTCAGGAAGGAACCTGAAATCCAAAAACTAGAGGAACAGATTTTAACCAAAGACCAAGATGAACTCAAACCTTCAGTTCAAGTCAGAGAGTCTAAGGTTAAACCAGAACTTGAACCCAGGATCAGAGAGGAGACTCAGGGTTTTCTCAAACAGACAGAAAAGAACCACAACTACACAGTGAGAGATGAAGCTCAGATTAAACCTGTGATTGAGTCTAAAAAAGATGAAGCTCAGATTAAATCTATGATCCAGTCTAAGAAAGATGAAACTCAGATTAAACCTCTGGTCCAGTCTAAAAAAGATGGAGCTCAGATTAAACCTGTGATCCAGTCTAAAAAAGATGGAGCTCAGATTAAACCTGTGATCCAGTCTAAAAAGGGTGAAGCTCAGATTAAACCTGTGATCCAGTCTAAAAAAGATGAAGCTCAGATTAAACCTGTGATTGAGTCTAAAAAAGATGAAGCTCAGATTAAACCTATGATAGAGTGTAAAAAAGATGAAGTTCAGATTAAACCTGTGATTGAGTCTAAAAAAGATGAAGCTCAGATTAAATCTGTGATCCAGTCTAAGAAAGATGAAGTTCAGATTAAACCTGTGGTCGAGTCTAAAAAAGATGAAACTAAGATTAAACCTGTGATCCAGTCTAAAAAAGATGAAGTTCAGATTAAACCTGTGATCCAGTCTAACAAAAATGAAGCTCAGATTAAACCTGTAATCCAGTCTAAAAAAGATGAAGCTCAGATTAAACCTGGGATTGAGTATAAAAAAGATGAAGCTCAGATTAAATCTGTGATCCAGTCTAACAAAAATGAAGCTCAGATTAAACCTGTGGTCGAGTCTAAAAAAGATGAAGTTCAGATTAAACCTGTGATTGAGTCTAAAAAATATGAAATTCAGATTAAACCTGTGATCCATTCTAAAAAAGATGAAGCTCAGATTAAACCTGTGATTGAGTCTAAAAAACATGAAGCTCAGATTAAACCTGTGATCCAGTCTAAGAAAGATGAAACTCAGATTCAACCTGTGGTCGAGGCTAAAAAAGATGAAGCTCAGATTAAACCTGTGATTGAGGCTAAACAAGATGAAGCTCAGATTAAACCTGTGGTCCAGTCTAAACAAGATGAAGCTCAGATTAAACCTGTGATTGAATCTAAAATAGATGATGCTCAGATTAAACCTCTGATTGAATCTAAAAAAGATGATGCTCAGATTAAACCTGTGATTGAATCTAAAAAAGATGAAGCTCAGATTAAA
>JAFBJT010013415.1:21381-33408 GCA_016785325.1 Chascanopsetta lugubris | reverse complement strand
TGGAAGCTGCTCGGCGGCGCTCACGCTGCCAGTGCAGTCCAACACTACACGATGACGTTGGCATGGCGATGATGATGATTACTGAGAGTTGACGGTGCTTTGATATGTTATTTACCAAAGTGTCACAGATTTATGTGGTAAACAAACAACATCGCCACCTACTGCTGACAAAGGGAACTACGTCACAACGACACAGTCCCTTGAGCAAACGCGGAGACAAACTTAGATTAGGAGCGACTACAACAGCGAAACCATGGAGGTTTAACTCTGCTGTAAAATATAATTATGATAATGAAATGTGAGTTTTATCTACAGCCATTTTAATCCCTTTTACAAATGTTTTCTTTCACCGGATCAAAGCAAAAAGTGGAGCAGTCCAAACTGGAAAACAGGCCGACGGGGAAACAAAATGAGGAAATGATTCAAAGGAGGTGAAGTGGAGCCCGTTTGTAAAAATTACCATTTACAGACAAAGCGTCACACATCTCTCTCTCTCTCCGTAAACATTTAACGAGCATCGAACGTGTGACCAATTCTCTTCCAGCACCTTTGTAAAAACAAAACAGGAGAAAACACTCCCTCATTCGGACCGTCATCAGGAAAGAGACGGGACTGGAGCTGGAGCTCCGCTCCCTCAGCATCGCCGCCGCCGCCGCCGCTTTCCCAAACTGCCGCTCTCTATCGAAATCAAAGCGCCCACACGGCTCCCAGAGCCCCAAACCACACTGAACATTTCCAGTTGGCGCCGTCCCACCGGTGAGGTAACAGCAGCGGGACCCCGGAGCAGCACAGAGACTCCACACAGTTTATGGGAAGAGAGAGAGAAATCCAGAAGTGGCGGAGCAGAGAGCGGACAAAGGCCCGTTCTTTGTGTCGGAGTTTGGCAGCGATGAGAAAATAACCTGAGACTGTGAGGACTGAAGGGATCCGCCCCCCTGGGAGGCAGAGGCTTCAAAGATGGCGCTGATGTTTGAAAGGCTTCATTGGTTTTGGCAGCTTTGGGAGGTAAACACAGTCATGTCTAAATACTCATTCCTGGCGGCTGTTTGAGTTTCAGAAAGTGACACTTTCAAGGCAGTTACAGGATTTATATTTTCAAACATTTGCTGGGGTCCTAAATGTTAAATGTTCCCCCCATTACTCTTAAATGACCTCATTAATGTATGTTTACATGAGGCTGGGGGGGGGAGGGGCGCGGTCCTGTCTATGGAGGCCGCCATGTTTTTTTAGTAGTAAAAGTGGACATACTAAGGTGATGGATGCAACGTGCAACTTCACCTCTAGATGTCACCAAATCTTACACACCGCACCTTTAAAAATGGCACACGGGCTGCACGGGAATCTGTCGAGAACTATAAGACACAGTGGCCAAACGGTGGTACTGCAACGTCTGTGCTTCTTCGCAACACAAAGTTGACATCAGTGAAAACTGTGTTACCATGGCAACGAGCCTGCTCCCACTACTGACGAGCAGTTGCTATTAAATTGACGTATGACTCTTATTAAAAAGGGCTGGTTCTTTAATATCGGCGCTTCAAACATGAAAAGTGTTTTCCCACATTGTAGTCTTTCTATTTTCGGCCGTGTGATGACTTTTGAGTTTTTCCATCTCTGCATGAATCAGCAGCAACGGAGCGAACGCAGAGCGACGCACGTCAATTAGCAACATCTGTCTTTCCTCTGCTCGCGCGTCCAAACGTCTCTCTCTCTCTCTCTCTCTCTCTCTCTCTCTCTCTCTCCCTCTCTCTCCCTCTGTCTCTCTCTTAATACTTGACATGTTTTAGGTCTCGTGTTCTCTCCAACATGAAGACATGTATCTGATTTGAATACATACGTGTGTGTGTGATCACAGAGCAGATTGTTTGGCCTTGTTACAGCTCTGTGATCCGTCTCTGGCTGATTTTCAGAGAAATCAAACAGCTGATTAAAGGTTGCTGATCGATATCGACCTGAAACAATGAAAACGTGTTTCAAATTATAACCAATCAACAGCTGATGAGACATAAGCGTGGAATATATTATTATTTCAAGTCGAAAAGAAGAAGAAATATAATATAAACACATATGTACTTATGCTGCATAAAGTATACGTTTAAATTACAATTGTTTTTATTTTTTCATTTGTGTCATGTTCGTTTTTTTGTAGTTGTTTTGCCAATATTTGATAAAAAATAATACCACTTAGAATGGGATTCAAAATTGTTGCTTCACAATTATATTCAATTCAGTTTGTTTTTAATGAAATATTGATGTTTTGCTACAATTTGAGTTTCAAAACATGGCAGCGCTGACTCTTATAACCACATTTGATCATAAAGTGGTTCAGGAAACTATCACTTTAAGGTTTAAAAACGAATCAAAAAGAGACCTTGTGATAATTTTCACACAACCCTGAAGCCTGAACTGTTGTACACAACAGGTTTTTTTCTTCAACTTTTTCCTTCCAAGTATTTTTACATTTACTTTTAAAATACACTGTCATTTCCATTTCAAAACAGCGTGAAACAAAACCTCAAACTACATCTTCACTTCCAACTTTGCCATCACATGAAAACAAAAACAAACCATCAGACAGAAAATCTGCAGCACGAGCTTCAACTCCAGCAAAGTCGTTCTCGGTGAAACAGCAGAAAATAAAACAGGATAAATAAAACGTTAAACTTCTCTTTTGAGGAGAAAGATTAAGAACAAGCAGCTCCGTCTTTTCTAAACTCTCTCTCTCTCTCTCCACGAGGTTTCCTCCCTCAGCTCCGATCTGTGCTGACGGAGCGTTTTCACTGCCACTGAGAACAGCAGCAGTCACACTCCCTCCACTTAATTGAACCTTAGAATCACTTAAACACACTTGAGGGTAAGTGGATTCCAGAGGGACTCCTTTCATCTCCAGCCGCTCGTCTTGAAGTCGCAGCCAAAACTTTTGCCTTAATTCCACTGTCACTGGCAGCAGATGGATCGGGTCAACTGCTCTCCCATAATCCTCTGCTGCTCACGTGCGGGCGGGGGGGGGGGGGGGGGGGGGGGGGGGTGCTATTCATCAAGGCTGGTTGTTTTAAGTGGCTCTTAAGGATCCGGGTGCTTTCATCTGCCATGTAGCCCCAGGGTAAGTTTTTATTGCTTCCTATCCACGGCTTTAAAAACACACACATCTCGGTGAAATGAGGGATTATTTACAAATAAGAGAAAACATCAGCGCTGTTATTGTGGCTCTGTTGAACACACAGTCACAGCCAGGATGATAAACACAGGCCTTATCTATGTATCTATATCCATTTATATGGATGTATATCTAACATACACAAGTGCCTTCTAAGATAAACAAACAAAAAAATTAAAGCTGCAGTGTGGAGAATTTAAAAGAGCTACTTTCTAAAGGCAGAAATTGGAGTTAAAACACTAAGTAATTACCTGTGTTTATGAATAATTGTTTTCATGACCCTAATGTTTCCATCAGGAGCAGGTCCTTGCGGTGGAGGCCGCCATGTTGCATTACCACATTTTTACAGTAGCCCACAATGGACAAACCAACTATCTAAGTGAATAAATGGGTCCTGTTGAATTGTATACAATCTAAACCAAATAAAATAAACGAGGGCAATCTACTCATGGATTATCCGCCCATAATTACGTAGGGTACAAAAGTAGGAAAGCAGGGTATTCAGCCGCAACACCCAACTCCACCACTAGGTGCGACAACACCCTATGCACTCTGTGCCTTTAAATATCCAAACACAATGAACAATATGATAAACAAACCAAAACAACAAGCATTTTAAACCATAAAGGTCCAAAGCAACAATCATAACAATAATTCACTCACTGAAACAAAGGAAGGAGGAAGGAAATAAGAAAAACTTTGGCGGCCATTACTCTTCAAAATACATCAATGACATTAGAATTTACTTAATCATATTATTTTATTTACATTTTCTCTAAGAGCGGGACCTGTGTCACTTAGTCCAGAACAGTCCGGAAATAAGGAGCCAATTGTTCTTTTTTTACATTGAAAAATGTATTTATTTACTCTAAAATAAATACTTACAACAGCATATAGCTTCATTAAACACAATATTAGGTGCATTAAAAATATTTAAAATAATATATTACCATCGTTTATGAGTGATTCTAATGGACACGGTCAGAACCTGGATGGTGAACAGGTGTCAACAAACCGTGGTCGACAGAGGAAGTCGATCATTTCTTAATATGTGAATGGAACTGAGAGGGTCTACTTTTTGGTCTTACATTTTACAGCAATATGTGCATTCATACACACAAACAGTATTTATATAATTACAGTTTATATGATATAATAATGAGGCTGGAAGAAGGAAACATGGAGCAGTCACTCACCCAGGAGAGCCAGGAGCATCAGGGCAGCTGAGGACCCCATGATCCTTCACTCAGCAGGCGGATGGAGATGAACTTTCTCGGGGTGTGAGCTTGGTCCTTCACGCGGCAGTTTTCCGATCCCACGCGGATCCTCTCATCGTGGATCCAGAGCGTGGAGCGAACACTCCTGAGGTTTCCTGCGACATCCACGCGACATGGTCCGGTAAAGAGAGAGAGAGGGGGAGAAAGAGGACTGATGGGAAACCAGCCCGAGCCGCGGAGGGAGAGAGAAAATAGTCCCGAACCGTCCGAGTGTTTCGGTCTGGCCGAGTAAAACCGAGTTTTTGACGGAAATGAGTCGACGCGTTAAAATGGGGTAAGTCGCTTGGTTTTTCCCGCGTCCTC
This sequence comes from Chascanopsetta lugubris, assembly GCA_016785325.1. Taxonomy (NCBI): domain Eukaryota; kingdom Metazoa; phylum Chordata; class Actinopteri; order Pleuronectiformes; family Bothidae; genus Chascanopsetta; species Chascanopsetta lugubris. Next base: position 28,674 of record JAFBJT010013415.1, on the reverse strand, counting down.
CGTGAGTCCTGCTCCGTGGAAGAGTGTGGAGGGAGCGTGTGTGCACTTCAGACAGAGTGGGCAGGACTCATAAAGCCTCCGCCCCCCCCACCTTAGACACGCCCACACTGCCTTACCTCTACCCAAAATGTGGGCGTGGTCAGAAAGAGTGAGTGAGAGAGAGGAGAGAGAGGGAGCAGGTGTCCTCACTCAAGTGAACAAGGTGTGTCAGTCAACTGAGTCTACAATAATAATAATAATGATAATAATTATTATTATTATTATTACTAATAATAAAAATGGCAGCCTCCATGGAGAGGACCTGCTTTTAAAGGGCTCATTCTAGACTAAAACGATTATTGATCAAATCAGGCAATTGCACACTATTTAAAAAAGCTGTGTAATTATTAATTCCACGTAAATCTTACGCACTGGACCTTTAACTTACTCACTCTTGTTTCCATGGTGGATGTAGCACATTCTTCTTAACTGTGGCTTTAAAGTCACACACCTTTGCATCATCATCCATCTGTGTGTGTGTGTGTGTGTGTGTGTGTGTGTGTGTGTGTGTGTGTGTGTGTGTGTGTGTGTGTGTGTGTGTGAGAGAGAGATAGAGACCTTGGCCTTGAGTCTCTGCTTCTTCTCAGCTTCTGGGTCTTTGCTGTCTCTCGCTGATCTCTGACCCTCGGGCGTCTCAGCTCCTCCTCCTCCTCCTCTTCTTTCATCCTCACGGACTCTGATTGTTTCTACACACAAACTCAGGATTTATTATTTTTCTTTCATCATTTATTTTTCAATTTAAACTTAACAGGACTGATTATCTTCCCTTCTGTTCCACTTATTCTTCCTCCTTGTTTGGAGACAGCATTACCCACAATGCAACGATGCATCCTCAGGCTGCTTCAGAATGTAAACAGATACATTCTGCCTGAAAATACGTATTTGAAACATTTTTGAAGAAACTTGATTAAAGTCTCATTGTTGTGCTCCACAGATTTGAATGAATGAATGAATGTCTCTAATTATCTTTAAAAAATAGAAATATATACATACATATATACACAATTTAATTCGCAAGTTTTATTCTGTATTCTTCCCTGTTGTTTCCAGTTCAGACTTGAATTCTCCGATCTGAGAAAAAACCACAAATCAAAGTATTCACTTCAGTTGAGTTGAGACACCCAGAGCAAAGAGAGGTGATGGTGAAGGAGGAGGCTCCGCCACACAAACCATGAATTCATGTGCTTATCCAATAATCCTGCGATGCTCAATCGGCGGAGCAGTTCTCCATGGAGGCCGCTCTAATTAATTTCTATTGTTTGCAGCCTTAACCCCCCCCCCCCCCCCCCCCCCCTTACCCCCCCCCCCCCCCCCCTCACAGGCCTCCATGCTATTTGCTCTTTTTCAACTCTAATCCTGGATCCACACTCTGGGAGAGCGACTCCAGCCCTCCTCTCTTTCTCCCTCCGTTCCCTTCTTTTCTCAAGATCCGGAAAAGCCGCAGAGCGAGATCCGGAGCAAACACACTGATGGGATTTGGAAGAAGAAGCCCGGAAGGGGTATTAATAAAGGGGGTTGGAAGGGGGAGGAGGAGGGGGGGAGGGGAGGGGGCTAGTGTGAAGATGGGAGGCTTGTTCTGGTGTGTTGACCCCTGTGTTGTCCTGTGTGGATAATCAAAGCATGGCTGCACTCCCTTTGTGTCCCAGTGGGAATGTGACGCATGTGAGGTGGAAGTCAGAGCGCTGCGAGTGTCAAAAGGCTCAGTGAGACAGTGAAGCCATTGAGGACCTGGATCCCACTTATCACATTTCCTACGAGGAGCCTCGACATTATCTGGTGAAGACTTGTCATTGTGCAACGTGATGATGGTTCTGCCAGTAAAAGCTGAAACTTGTTATTCCCTTTTTACATTTTTTTTTTTTTTTTTTGGAACCATGAGGGATTGTTCTGGCATGTTTTTTGCATTAGGGCCTTTATCATCTGTAAACACGCCAGAGCAGATGAATGTGACTGGGGACATTTCAAAGTTGCTGTCGCTCTGTTTCTGATTAGCGTCGTGTTCAGAAGATCTGGATGGCTGCGCTGTTTTCTGTTTGCTTCGCTCTTTGTCTCCCCGAAGACGTTTGTGTCATTTCTTGAGGGTGTCGTAAAAAAAAGAAAAAAAAAGAAAAGAAATAAAAACAAGCAACGGGGGCGTAGCCCGTAAAGTGCATCAACCTCATACTGAGTTATGGCACGTTAATTGTTTAACTGTTGATTGTTTCATCGTTATTAAACATGAGGCTGCGGGGGGCTGACTGACTCAGTGACAGCAAACAGATATATGTTTTCATTAAACACACAATAATAGTAGACTCCAGAGTTCATAAATATAATAAATACATCAGGCTGAATTTTGTCACTCTCGAGGGATGAACTCAAATATGTCATCTTAAATTGTATCTCCTAAATTTGATTTGTGAGATGAGAAGAATTTTCCTCTGGAAGGTGCAAAATCAACTGAGGTGTTCCCCAGGGCTCATGTTTAGGACCCCACCATTTAAACGGAGTTTTGTTTAAATCTCTGGTTTCAAATGTACATTTAAACCGCTCTATTTGACCTGCAAAAAGAGGCGGAGCACAGAGTAGGCTGCGACCGGTGTCACTCAAGAGGCCACACCCTTAATTATTCACAATTTCAATCCTAAATAGAATCAAATTCAACGAGTTAGAAATTGATCGGGAAGCAGCCACCTTGAAATGTACAATTAACAGTGAATTGAATCCCTGGATTAAATGCTGCTTCCCATTATCCAAGAGCAGTAGCCTCCTTAATCTGCCATCTTAGTTCCCTTATCCTTCAAACCCAGTGACCACAGTCTGAAATGTAACTGTAATCAACAGACGGTGAAATTTGCCAAAAGTTGAGTTAGCGTCTCAGTTGAAGCCAAACGTTAGCTCAGTATGAGCCCATAAATCTTTACAGTCAAAGATCCACACTGAGATCGACCCGATGACATCTTCAGAGGGTTCGTCTCTCAGACTGTCGGGACCTGGTCCAGCCTCACACAACTGTTTTCACAGGCCCGGCCGCACTCCTCAACACAAGGAAACCGATCCGCTGAGATAAAATACATAAAACGTTATTTGCAAACACTTCTCGATCCCGCGCCGGCCCCGGGCTCAGACGGCGAGGAGCAAGCCATCCAAAGCCACCTGTACCGTTTCCCTCCCCGCCGGCCAAACGATGAGTCAAGCATGTGAGGTAGCCCAGCAGAGCCTGGTCGGGGGGGGGGGGGGTCTCAGGAGGGGGGGGGGGGGGGGGGGGGGGGGGGGTGGGGGGGGCCCGGCCAGCCTCACGTTCAGCTCTGGTATGGCCGACATCTGCTGCCGCCATGGAGACGCTTGAAACAGCACAGTTAAATCGATCCAGACTGAGAGCGGGAAGTGGAGAGACAGAAACATAAGGGGGAGGAAAAAAATAGAGGTTGGGGTGAGTGGAGGAGGAGGAGGAGGGGGGGAGGGGTTGGGGGGGGGGGCGCGGTTGGCGTCTTTTCATCTGCGTTGGTAAATACTCCCATGTGCAATGAGGGATCCCATTGTGGAGGAGGTCTTTGAAATCAAGCGGCCGACAGGGTCAAGGAGAAACTGTCCCTGCAAAAAAAAAATATATAAAAGAAATAATTGAAACAACAGGGAGGAGGTGGTGAGGATGAGGAGGCTGATATACGGCCGTCTTCATCGCTTCCCCTTCACCGGTCATTTCATAAATTTACTAAATGGACTCAAACCGGGACGTTTACGTCCAACTTCAGTAGCTTGGGATAAATCACCCGACAGGAAGACCTGCAAAGTTACCGTTACGACTTCCTCCAGGAGGCCTCCACCTCATCCGGCGGGTGTGAGGTGATTGACAGGAAGAGGAGCGTTACGTAATTCAGCGCCCAGTCACGCTGAAGCCCAAAACATGGACAGAATCCATACGTTGTCATGTTTCCTGCGATGGATCGTTTACCTTGGCCGGGTTTTCCAGAGCGGACGCCGGCGGCGAACGACTCCGACCGAGAAAACAAAACAACAATGTGCCGACAATGAGGGGCAAAGGCGGGGTTTAATCCGCCGTGAGGCGACTTAAACAGCTTAACGGAGGCCTAAGTCGGGCCACAGTCGGGATTCTTGTGGTTAGCGCAGCCTCCAGGATTCTCCGTGGTGGCGGCCGCCTGGTGAGCACGCAGGCCGGACTCACTGGCTCCGCCCTGCTCCATCCGGAGCCGACCAAGGAAGCAGAGGTCTTCAACCGACTGAGTGATTTATGATATATATATGATTCTCGGTGTAAATATACTTGACGGATTCCTCTGGAGGCCAGAAAAGTATAGTGAGGATTTGGGGAAATATGGTTTGTGAGAAGTAAAAATTCCAACATGAAACCGGCTTCAGAAACATACAACTTTGATTAATTTCCCAATCCAAGTCTCTAAAGAAGTTTCCATTAAAAAAAATCCTCATTGAAATTATATCTGGATTAATACTTTCTCATTTGCCAGAAAAATGTGGCGACATAGGAATTGAAGTGTTACGTACTGCAGCGCCACCTGTTGGTGAAATGGCCCCTGATTTGTAGACACCAGCTAACTTTTGTAAAAGCTATTCTAGCAAGGCCAAACATTTGCATAATTAAGGGGCGTGGCCTCTTGAGTGACACCTGGGCCGACCCTCTGTGGAGGCTGCGACAGCAGCACGAGCCCACCCCAGCTCTACCTGTGCTCCGCCTCTTTGTCCATTTTTGGACGAACCAGGAGGAAGGAGGAGTTAGGGCATTGTCTATGACCCTGACCCCACCTCCACCACCACGGTGGGTTGCCAGGTTGAGCTCCTAGACCACATAAAAGTCCGAGAACTGCGAGACTATGTAAACAACTTCTCTTGCGATCAAATCTGTGATACAATCAAAAGTTCCAGAACATGTGTTGATTTGATTATCGTCTGACCTCATCTCGTATGTTCCTTGAACTCTGCTCCATCCCACGTTCATCAGACGAGCTGCTGCTACAATTATCCAATGTATCAGCGCAGCGTGAAGAAGTTAAAAACACTCTGATCCGACTCTCCCACTGTCACAACAACCTCTTATTTAGTACGTGAAGAGCTCTTTGTTTTACTCTCAGTGTCTCGTCTCCCCGGGGCCCCGGCCATCTGTAAACACTGTCACCAAGTCGTCTGATTAAAAACAGGATTAAAGACACACAAAAAAAAGAGTTCTATTAACTCACGAGTGATGGCCGGCGGGATGTGAGAGGTGATGATGGAAACATCTCTGGCTCCTCCTCCGGCCTGGTTTCTGAGGGACGCGCCTGATCTGTGAGGCGGCTCTGTGGTCGTCTTCCTGCCACCTGCGAGCGCAGCATTGTGGAGAGTCAGGAAGCGTTTCACAGCTCCGTGTTCCACCTCCTCACACTCCTGCCAGAGGCTTTGATGCTCGCAGCTGCCTGTCTCTCCCCCGGAGGGGTTGGGGGGAAGGGGAAGGCGGGGGTTGGGGGGGGGGACCTCTTGGACACAACTAAAAGAAGAAGTTAAATCTCTTTATCTGAACTCATGGCAGCGATTCAACACAGCTTTTCCTCATTGTTGGCTCTTGTCTCGGGTTTTGTTTACATGTTGCTGCGATTTGTCCCAGTGAACATTATGACGGTGAATTAAGGCCGTTTACTTTTGCTGTTGTGCAACAGTGAAGTCAACAATCAAAGCAGATGTTTTCGAATGAGTGCTTTTGTTGTCAGGCTAATTTTATACATTTTCTCCTGCTACTTCCTGGTTTCAACCAAATACAGGCAAAGAGGTAGAACAGGGGTGGGGCCCATGGCGATGTTGTAGCATCCACACCATGTGCCAGCTCGGCCCAGGTGTCACTCAAGAGGCCACGCCCCTTAATTATTCACAACTTCAAACCTTGATCGAATAAAAATAAACGAGTTAGAAAAAAGGTTGACATGTATATGATGAGTTTGATGATGAGTTTGCCAAATCCACTAACATGGAGGAGACTCCATGTATGGCTCGTATGACAGCCAGACGTTCATGTGCGTGATATTGTGTCAAATGTTTTACGTAATAAAATAATGATTTTTAAAGAAAAATCAGAATTGAAATGTAATTATTGAATCCTCACGTAATTTCATTTAACATCATGACATTTTCGGAGGCGAAAACCTTTAATGCATGTCCCCATGAACTCTTTGAGTCTGTTCTCCCTGTCTTTGGACTGACAGGTGGATCTGACCTCTGCACTCTGTGGCCTGGGGCAGGATCCAACCTGAGGTCACTCTGTAAAGACACCCTCGTGTCCCGCATGTGTACGATAGCTCAGCAGCAACGGAAGGGATTTTCTATCAAAGTACAAACATGAAATCTGTTAGTTCACGTACGCCTCGACTCACTGGATGGTAAATCACTTTGAACAACCAAGAGATATAATTTCATGATCGTTAATCACCGGCTAAACAAACTGCACATGGTCCTGGTGCCATGTGGCTTTGATCCTGCCTCTCCCACCAGCGCCTCCAGGACCAGGTGTAATTTGATGGTAATTCGTTTCTGCTCATATCGGTTGTCACAACACGTCTGTGCAGAGGGAAGATTGTTCTCCGAGAGTTCAGCTGTCAGACACAAAGAGCAAACGGCAGGAAGTGACACGTACTCTCACCCTTTTCGCTTTGGTGCCTTCAAGTGATGAGGAAATCGCCAGAAGGTCACATTTCAAAAAAAGTACCATCACACCCCCTCAGCATTTGATCCTCTCCTGAGTGTGTGTGTGTGTGTGTGTGTGCGCGCGTGTGTGTGTGTGTGGGTTCATGCCCCAACCTGAACAAAGCAACAGCACTAAGAGCACTTTTGATGGTGGCTGTTCCTTTTCACAGCGCAGCTTTGTTTGCTCAGGAATTTTTACTAATCACTCACAATGATTACAGGGGTCGAGCCAAAGTTCCAGTAAAGTGATTTCACACTTCCAACATCACAGAATATCGTCAAAGCTCCAACTCCCTCTCGTCAGAGACGAGCGTGGGAGCGGGACTCAGACTATCTGTGCATGTGAAGTGGTCAGGGCACTGGAGATTGATGGATCCTCAGCACAACACCACGGATGCGCGCTGCAAAGTTTCCATGAGCAAAGACAGATTTGTGGTGTGAGTGTGTGTAAAGCAGAATTTGTCCCAGATTTTCTTCTTCTTCTTCTTCTTCTTCTTCTTCTTCTTCTTCTTCTTCTTCTTCTTCTTCTTCCCTCTTTGCTCTCCTCGTCCCTCTGTGGGCTGGATGCAAGCGGCTTTGATGTGGCAC
>JAFBJT010013369.1:81757-108819 GCA_016785325.1 Chascanopsetta lugubris | reverse complement strand
TAAGAGCAAAATAATCTTGCTCTGACTTTTGATTGTGTAATCTTAAATTATAAAGCACCCAAAATTAAGACAATCATACAAAGTGAAAAAAGCATGAAACATTAAACAGACGCAGTCCAGTACGGCAACATTCCCACTGAAGTGCTGGAATATAAAACTGTATAAAACCTTGGTATTTGAGTGACAGGGTAAATACCAGGCTTTGTAAGAGTTGACCACCGAATAACTTTAAAGGTGCAGTGTGTACAATTTCAGTCATTTTTGTCACATAAATATTACGAAACAATGTTGAGATTTCATGTCATGTGCTCTACAAGGACAAGGGCGAAGTTTATGAAATGTGTAACTGCTAACCTCAGTTAATGTACTGCCATCTTGGGTCTGGTGAGGGAGGGACGCCGCTCCTCTGTCATTTTGCTTTCCATGGTTACGTCACTCACGTGACTCCACCCCAATCTCTCCCTCTCTTTATATATATATATATATATATAAGATAGTGTAAATAATCAAGTGACTGTTGTAAGATAACTATTGCTTTGTTAATAAACCCTGTTATAATTTCAACATGTCGTGGGGTGTGCTTATTGTGATTATATTTGTAACAACAGCTGGAACGTCCACAGTAAGTGCTCAAATTTCACCCAAGTCTTTTGAGACTTGAGGTTATTGGTCCCTGGTAGCAGGGTGGTGCCCCGAGGTTACTCCTTATAGTAAACATTTTTCAACAAAAGTTGATTCACATCAACAATTGCATACTGACGTAAATTTATAATCACCTAAATGTATTTTCTTTTAACCATTACCCTTAAAAGAGCCAACTGATGTATTTTTACATGAGGGGCGGGTCCTCTCTACGGGCGCCACTATGTTTTTACAGTAGCCCAGAGCGGACATACTAAACATCTTGATGACAACTGAAGTCTACCATAGGTTCTCCTGCGTGCTCAGAAGGGTGGGGTGAGGCGATGGATACAATAATGCAACTTCACACCTAGATGTCTCCAAATATTACACACTGCACCTTTATGAGTCTCTGGATGTACCTAATAAAATGGACAATGAATGTACCTTACCTCCAAATAATTTGATCTTTCCATCGAACTGAATGAGCGTTGAGCAAGCAGCTGATTTTTAGCAGCTGACTGGATTCAAACGTAGTCTAGTCTCCAGGCATGTGGGAAACTGGGTCAGAATTGACCCAGCTTTCCCCGCTTTGCTCCACAGCTACGGCACTGACCGAAACAGCCTTCATTTTCAGCCTGTTATATTCTATAAATGTACTTTCAGTCTCTCTTACCTGAGGCAAATAACAGCTTTTTCACATTTGGTTGACCACAGTCAGAATCCAGACAGCTCACTTTAACATTTGAATCGTGCACATCGTAAATTGAGTTGAATTTCATCCAATCTCCCTCCTCTCTCTGGGGACCGTTCCAGGGTGGAGCCACATTTGTCATTACATGTTTCATCAAAGCTTTGACTCTGGATGAGAAATACCTTGTAATTAAAAAAACAAAACAACTATTTTTTATCACAGTTTGCAGGCACTTTCGATCCAGCATCCAGATATCAACACTCACCATGATGCTTCATGCAATGATTGACAATTTCAACCACACACTGATTAGATTAGCATTGCCTTGTGGCAGTCCTCCATATAAACCTGTCTATTTGTAATACTTTGTTCTCTTGATGATGATGATGATGATGATGATGATGATGATGATGCTCTGGTCATTAGCAAATCCTCTTCAAACTGCTGTAGGTTGGGCTGTGTGTGTGCATGCGTATGTGTTTGTGTGTGTATTTTAATCAGTGTCAGTGGTGTTGACCTGCAGTTCAACCATCATGGCATTTTACCTAAAGATGCTGAGGACATGTTCAGCTCAGTCTGCAGACTTATTCACCCCGATTGATGACATTGTGCCTGTCTCCCCTGTCAGTTCATATTAATATCGAGTACTGAGGAGATGATGTCATTTTTGTAATTTTCATTCGACTGCATCCCTCAACAATACATGTTAACAAACCAGCTCAGTAACAACACAAATCTACAACAGTCACACTTTTTTGAAGTGACAGGAAAGCATTCCTGAAGCATTAATGTTACTATTAGACATATAAAGAGGCAATGTTTGCCAATGAATGAACAACACCACTGTCCGAAACAACTACCACATAAAACGGCATTGTCCTAACCAGACTGTTGTCTCATTAAATTGTTTATCAGTAACCGACTATTTTAAGTGCCATAAAGACATGAGCATGCTATACACCATATGTGTCAAACTTGCATGTGGCCCGCGAGAGCTTAAAGGCATATGATTGATGTCTAAATATAAAGTCTAAAACTTACATTGCCCATGAACTCGAGTGAATTACACATGCCACTTTTTAAATGTAGCAATGTATTCGGTGTGTTTACATTTGTACATGTATGTAAATGCGTAGACAATATTTGTAACTGGAATAAATGATAATCGAGCATGAAAACAGATATTTTACAATAAGTTCAGTAGTAATTACATTTAGTCCTACAATCAAAACTGGCCCCTTGAGAGCGACCATAATGCTGATGTGGCCCTCGGTGAAAATGAGTTTGACACATCTTTTATGTTGTATGACAAAACAATCAGGTACTGTAATCGTAATTAAAATGATGCGCTGCATTATCCTAATTTCAGGCCTGTAATCAAAAAACTCATCGCATCTAAGCCGAAGGGTGTTTATATGTTCATTTACATGTTCAGGCCTGTGGCACTCTGAAGAATATCTAACTGTTTAGATTAAGATCTGATTTAATTTGATGGGTCACATTCATATCCACTTGTGATTTCCATCTGACATTCATGTGAATGCAACTGTCAACTATATGGAGCCTCCTCAGTGTGGAAATGGAAGCTGTCAGTGAATTCATCGTTGAGATTTACTGGAGGACAGACAGCTGTTTATGTGTAGGTACGAAATCAAGGAGGATACAACCTTTCTCACTCCAGTTGGGTGGCTGCAAATGTGAAATACTCATACTGATCTGATTCAACACGTGATTTGAAAATTTGACCCTTTCTATCTCCATATGATTTTGAAATGATCAGATCTGAGTCACATCGGAGGAACAAAAATGGATCTGAGTCACTTGATCTTGGGAATATATGTGTGGGCTACATTTACGAGGTGTGATGCAGACAAAGTTAACAGTGTGTGAAGAACGTATCAGGCATTAGTAGAATTAGCAGACAGATGAAAACCACATGGTCAAAAGCAGAAGATTAGGATTAGGTTATAGTCCCCCCCCATGGAACTTCAAATTCAACTGTATGTTACCATTTGTTGCTGTGGGACAGTGTGATACAAGTCACTTTGTTCCTGGGCATAATGTACATGTACAATGTGTATTTTCATCTTCAATTTATGAAAGGTAATGTTTATACTTCCAGTCTAAAAACACTACCTTCACAAAATGAAAATGGTTTTTCCTCCTTTGTCTTCATTCATTTTTTTTTTTTCCATTAAAAAGCGAATGCATACGAAGAAAAACAACAACATAATGTAATGGTAAGATGCCAGGGCCAAGGATGGAATGATGGTTTATACAGAGAGATCAACATTCTTCTGCCTTACCCACTGCTCCTTACATTTAATTTCATCTGACATCAAGAAAAGTAATCGCAACAGTCGAGCAGCAAGAGCAGTAATTTAATGCAAATGAAAGATGCAGACACTGGTTATCGTCTTGTAATTATATTCCTAGTCTTCATGAAAATTGAGCCTCATCATGTCTCATGGTAGATAACATGTCATTGAAAATCAGCATCAAAACTGTGTTGGTTGGACTTTTTGTAACGACCTAATGACGTGGGTCTCTTACGTGACCCCAACAGATCTTTAAACACGTACATATACACTTATATTAATTTTGGTGATTATGAGTAAAAATGACATAACATGAAACGGACGGAAATATGGACGGCATCTGGTCCAGCTAATGTTGTGAATTGAAAAATGTGTTTTTCTTTTCCCCGTTCTTTTAGTTTCACATTTTCTGTCATTTCCTGTTCGTCTGCACTGTCTCTGTCTTTACCCTGGTCCTGTCTGATTCATCTGCACCGGTGTGATCCTCTGACTGTCTGCACCTGGTGTGATCCTCTGCTCATCTCCACCAGTGTGATCCTCTGATCATCTCCACCGGTGTGATCCTCTGATCATCTGCACCTGGTGTGATCCTCTGACCGTCTCCACCTGGTGCGATCCTCTGATCATCTCCACCTGGTGTGATCCTCTGACTGTCTGCACCTGCACCTGGCCCTGGTTCCCTCTTCCCTTCTTCAGCCTCCCGTGTTCGTTGTCGTTCTTGTCTCGTCTGCGTCACAGCTCTTTTCCGCGCCACGTATTGTTCATGTTCCTAGTTCTGGTTCTCCTGGTTTACTTCCAGCGTTTTTATGTTATGTCATCAGCCACGTCTAGTTTTGAGCCTGTGAATTTTCCCAGCGCTTTAAGTTTTAGTTTTCTCCTTGCTGAGTCAAGTGATTTTTTGTTTTCCCTCTTTCCTGGAGGTTCCAGCGCCTTTTGTTAATTCCCCTTTTCTCCTTAGTTTTTTATGCCATCGTGCATCCCTGCCTTATGTTAATAAATTACTTCATCTCATTTGACTTGTCTCGAGCATTTGGATCTGTGCCTTGTGTGTGCGTAACCTTAACATCTAACTATTGTGGTTACAAATAGCAGTGATATTTACAAAGAAAGATAGAAAACAGTAAAATGCACATATGGTCAGTTGATGACAGGGGTGTCAAACTGTAGTTATTCATGGGTCACATATTACTCTCTTTAATCAGTGGCCCAGACCAACAATATCATAAACTATAAACAATGACAACTGCTTGACAGTGTTGCGTGCACTTCCTAATGGACACATTTGAAATGGCATTTATATTTACTGAAAAATTGCCATTAACCCAGTTTTAAACAGCCAACAACATAGTTTAGGCTGTAAAGCTAGTTTTTTATTCGTAGAAAAAAAACTGACGGTAGACGGATGCTCGAAATGTCCCTGCGTCCCCTATTTGTACAAATATGATCAATTAAATTAAATTACTACAAAACTGCTATGTTGGACTTTTTCAACATTCCATTAATATGAAGGAATGTGCACTTGAACATTCATGAGTCACTCTTAGTTGTCAGTCATGTTAAATATTCAAAAAATAATTTAATTTCTTAAAATTGTACTATCGCTTTTATGATTAGCAGCGTTCTTTGGCTCAGTTGAACTTTACCCATCAGAGATTATCATCTGAATTCTCACCTTTGTTGATTTGTGTTCTTGAGGCTCCCTGGCCTCATTCTTTTCAGTATGTCTAACAGTGTTTAGCTTACATTCAATCGCCCATCTTGGCTGCCAGTGTTCTGCACTTGATCACTCTCATCTGCTTTGTGGAACAAATCCTGTTTGTCTCTGCAGTTATTATAACCACACTTACAGCACAAAAGCGCTCTTCCTGAATTGTGCACTGACATCATGGTGTTTTTATGTGGCAGAGTGAATGACAGTGGTGATTGCAGATACCAATTTGCATTGCTAAAATGTGTGTGTGTGTGGGCGTACGCCTTGTCAAACTAGTACTTCTGTTTTCGAGGACAAGTTTGAGAGAAAATGGCAATGATAGGATGATTTGGTTCTTGGTCTCTAAACCAAATCGAAGTTCCAACCTTATTGCCTCTGATCACCAAACACATCCGTCCAAGTTGACATCTGCGTCATCTTGTTGTTGTTTCGTTCACCTTGTGACTTAGTTGTGTTGTGCAAACAATGGCAACACATTGTCAACCTACAGATTTGCAACGGGTGCACATTTGCACTCTCACCCAAAGCCCACCCAGAAGGTTTAGCGTCGATGAGAAAGAGCCTTAAGGCAGAAGAGAGTGTGGTATCGTGAGTCACAGATGTTAGAGCCTCTTTGCAATTTAGAACTGACTCAGAATGAAGGCAAGTTTAGTTCTCATTTTCTGTAACTGAATTCAAATGACCCAGACAACAGCAGTGCACCATCATTTATCCTTAATTCCTATTTGACCTCTAGCCTCAACTAGGCAGGGAGGGGGGAAGGACAGTAGGAAGGAAGGAAGGAAGGAAACATTTGGTCCTTTGATCTCAGTATTTCCTTCCTTCCTTCCTTCCTTCCTCCCTTCCCGTTGATCTCACCATTTCCTTCCTTCCCTCCACCCTTCCTTTACTTGTCTATTCTCCCTTGGCTTTGATCCTATGATCTCATCGATTCCTTCCTTCCATCCTCCTCTTAAGTCTTAAGCGGACATTGCCAGTCAAACCTCACTTGCTTCCCTGCTCTGGATCAGACTGGACATATTTGTGAGACTGCAGCAAATAGTGTGAAAACATTCTCTCCAACGAGAAAAGAACCGCTTCGGCCTCTGTTGCCACCTTCCACTGACGTGGACATGAACATGGAGCAGCAGCACAGAGCTTCTCCATCATGTGCTGTGTCCGAGCAGCTGTTGGTGACTGTGAGGAGCCTGTGAAGCTCTGTTCGAAGCCATCAATGAGATCACGTCTCTGAAGCAGGAGAACGGGACTCTCGAGTCTCGCTGCTGCTGGACGGACACAGCCAACCGGCGGAGCGGATACGTCACCAGCACCAGATCCATCATGAGGACCGGCTCCTCAGCGAGACAAGCGCTCGCACTAAAGCAGCATATCGAGCGGCTGGTTTTGCCGTCATATGAAAAAAAAAAAAACACTGAGCTGAGAAGCGCAGAGGACGAGCGGAGGGAGAGAGGGAGAGAGAGAGACATGCCCTGGAGGCCGGTGAGCAGCAGCACCAGGACACTCCCACTCCACAAACCAGCACCACAGAGACTCTACACGAGGCGAGAGATGCTCTCAGGCAGCAGGTCACTCTGCTGGAGAGTGAGCAGGAGCAGTGGAGTGGAGCTGAAGAACACACAGGAGCTCCTCAGACGCACCGCAAAGAAAAGGCGCCCTCGAACCCGGGCCCACATCCAGTGTCTGGCTCTGCTCGCACTCAAAGACTTTAACTCCTGATACACAACTTTTTTTTTTACTATTTGTGCTGTCTACATTTGCTGCCTCATACTGTTTGACCCAGACAAGCAGTGCACCATAATACATGCTTCATTCTTATTTGACCTCCAACCTCAACCAGGGAGGGAAGGAAAGAAAGAAGGAACAAAGGAAGTAAGGAAACAAGCAGGGAAATTATTTGTATGTTTGCATTCTATTGCACGAAGGTTATAGACCAAATAAATGTTTTTACAATGGTTGATATGTGTCTCTGAGGTCGGGGCAGGCATCTGGACCAGGCCTCCCAAAAGCTTTAGTATAACTCTTCTGGTGTAGGCCGCAGTATGAGTTTTATCGGCTTCATATTCACAGAAAGCCTGAGCAAACAGTGAATACAGATTGATGGCGGTGATATGTGATTTCCAGCAAACACCAACCTCGACAATGACACTGAAAACCGGGAGTGGTTGTTGAGTACGAACCTGTACTGTTTCCTGGTGTCGTATCTTCCTGCATTTGTCTCTCTGATTTTAGTGGCCAGCACTCGCACAATGTTCACAAACAGGACAAAGTTCAGCTGAAACACAAAGAAAGAAATGGACACGTTCAAACTGAAATATAAGAATCAGCAATTTCACTTACTGTCCACTGTGAATAGGATTGTAAAAAAAATGACTGTCTGGGGCAAAATGACACAAAGCCACCAGACCTTTATCACACAGCGGATTGATTAATGAAAGTGGTCCATCATCCGACGTATAGACCAGTGAATGTCAACCGCGAGAGCTTTCAATCCGGTCTCCAAAAACATTTCTGAATTCAGGGAAAACCCAGTGAGGAAGTATTGTGGCGTGGATTTCATTTGGTGCATGAGTGACACAAAGTGATTCGGCTTCACTCAGACAATTGCATTTTTAATTACACGTAGCATCACTTCTGATTTAACTCTGAAATTCACAGAACGGTCGTCATTCAAAAACAGCGCGCAAGCGCACTCATGGTGCCGTGAAAGTATGTGATATTTTTGTGGCATTGTGAATGAGGTTGCTCTTTGTAACTCCTGTTCTGTGTTCTGCTTTTGTGAAATAAATCCAGAAACCTTTTCCAACTGGAGATTAACTATGAGTCGCTGCCGCTGTGTTTGTTCGCATTTACTGAGTAGTCGCTGGCAATCAAACCGGTGAAACCCAGAGGTAGCCATGTCCCGCTCGATGCCCTCGAACACTGGCTTGATTCACGAAAACACACATTTGGAAAATGTCAGTATTGTCACTGGATTCATGAATAGCCAGCGACTGGCATCTGGCTTATTGGATCTCCTCATTTAATTAACATTATCCTGTCTATGGCAAGTTCTTCGATGCCTCGAACCCACTATGCACTCCCAAAACCTCAGCATCTGTAAATGGCTTTTTTTAGGAAAAATTCTGGCCCCTGGACAAAAGTGATTGATGACCTCTGGTATAGACTGACAGAACACTGGCTTTACTTGTAAACATAATGTATCCATTACCATTTGAAAGGTTCAAAAACCTTCTGAACATCGTTGGCTGCATCTTACCCCCTTTCATGAGAGAGACATTATGTTTCCTTCTCGCCAGCTTCTGGGATTATTTCTGAGACTTAAACGAGGCCAGGGCAAATAGTTGTCGCTTAAAATATGGAAATTGAGGCTCGTGGTTTTCTACACGCTTTCAATCCTACACTTGGATATGAATAAGAATAGAAATGCAGCTTTTGAATTCATAGGTAGCAAAACAAACAGCACTCCACATGCAGACACAATACATATTTGGTTCTGTCATTTTCTCCTGATCTGCCAATGAACTTGCGTTTCCTCATCTTCTTGTAATTACGATCATCCACGAAAATAAAGCTAAAAATGACGTGGTCAACGTCAACTGGATTTATGACCACATTTTAGAAATTAATAACAATATGCATTTGAATTTCAGAGTAGACGGTTTAGGTTGGGTTTAGATTCGGTGCACTCTCAGTTCGGGAGTCTGATCCTGTCTCTACCTTTAAGGTGAGACTCAAAACGTTCCTTTTTGACGCAGCTTATAGTCAAAACTACATCAGAAGAGTCCTGAGTTGAATAGTCTACACATTATGCTGCCATAGGCCCTCACCCCAAGTCCTCGAGCCATGACTGATCTGGCAGTGGGTCCTAGGCCTGCGGACGAACCGTGATGAACCCAGGGATCAAGATGGACTTAAACATTCACATTTATAATGTTTGTACTGTTACTGCACATTCTATGTACCATCCATTGCACGTCTGTCCGTCCTGGGAGTGGATCCCTCACCTGTGACTCTCTAAGGTTTCTACCTTTTCTTTTTTTCCCTGCTAAAAGGTTTTTTTATCCCGGTAGTTTTTCCTTACCTTTGCTGAG
This sequence comes from Chascanopsetta lugubris, assembly GCA_016785325.1. Lineage (NCBI taxonomy): Eukaryota > Metazoa > Chordata > Actinopteri > Pleuronectiformes > Bothidae > Chascanopsetta > Chascanopsetta lugubris. The sequence goes on along the minus strand of JAFBJT010013369.1, from coordinate 99,384 downwards.
GGTCTGAGGACAGAGGATGTTACCCACCCTGTGAAGCCCTGTGAGACAGACTGTCATTTGTGAATGTGGGCTGTATAAATAAAACTTGATTTGACTTGATTGCTTATGGTTACATTCTTCAACAAAAATGTCAAGAAGAGCTGAGGCAAATTACAATGTGTGCTCAGAAATTGTGAGTCAGGGCGTCACATCTCAGATAAGACATTTTGAGTTGCACGGCCTGTTCCCAAGTCGAGCTGATTCACATTTCAAATCCTCTTTTGCAACATCTCCAATGTGACAAAAAAATGTCTACTCTAAAGTTGCTTCATTTTACCACAGAGCCCTGAACTTTGAATAATATCAGACTTTATTTTCTTCTTTCAACATGCATGGATTCAGACATACATTATGTGGTTTGAAGGCCAACTCTGTCTGAGAATGTGTCAGGTTGAGCACATACTTGTAAAAACCATAATCTGCACTCAGTCAAAATAATGATTGTATAAACAAGCAAATTGGCTTTTTGTTTTGATGCTATTCTAAAAGTTCACCTATTCGTCCTCTAAATGTGTGATGATGGATTTTTGTTCAAAAAGTTCAATTCTCTTTCTATTTCCTGTAACTTTAGCTTGAAGAGTCATGCACTGGCCCTTTAAGAGAGCTCACATGCTGGTTGAAGCAGTGTAAGAATTCTCATAGGCACCATGAGCAGTTAAGTCATACAGTTTTCATATCTTGCTCAATGTCTTAATTGTTTCAAGCTGATTATTGTAATCAACAGGAGTGGACTGCAAAGTAGGGTCTGTTCAAACAATTACCATAATCAATGGATTGTATTTCTGGGCTGTATTCATCATCATAAATCAGTATCAGCAATGAATCCATAACGCCATTATGTGACTGCTGTGATGAGGAATAGTAAATACAACTCTTGGATGATGATGAAAAACAAGATATTAGTTTAATTAGCAAACTGGTTGATAATTCCTTTTGAGTTTACAGCAGTATCAACAAGCATCAGCTATACAGACCGACCACCTGTTTAGTTTGTACAATACAACACTGCCTGTTAGTGAAGCTATTTCAGAAGCAAAGGTGTTTACAAAAAATTGGCTGAGTGAGATGGAGAAGTTTAGAAAGAGAAAGAAATGATTGAAAACCAACCCCAATTTGAGATGTTCAAACCCAATTGCATATTCATTCCACATTAAGAACCAGAGCTACATCCACAAGTAGCAAATTAAAATGGTAAACTCCGTTTTTCACTGTCTTACCCCAATAGCTGTCAGGATGGGAACCTGGTAGATCCACTTAATGTTGCCAGCAGTTAACTCCCAACAACTGAGGTCGACACAAACAGACAACACAAACACATGAAGAGAAGGTTGGCGAGGCAGTTCAGAAAAGGATCGAATGAGACACAAACTGGAACCAGACAAGCAACTGAATTTGGTTGAAAGGAAAAATCTTTCCCTTTGGTTGATGATGAGTTAAAGACAAAGGCTTTGGTTTTCCAATCCCGAGTGTCTCAGGGGAGGGGCCTGGAACAGCGACATCAAGCGGAGGAAAATGCCTTGAAAGCAAACCTTTCAAATGAAAACCTCCTCTCAGTCTCTCATGTGGAGTCATCCATGTGTAATTGGATTCCACCGATCCCTCAGAGGTCAATTTAATTAGGCACTAATGATACATTTTGTCTTGCTTTCCAAGTTTAGGTCAAACCTAATCATTGACCTTCTTCATAAAGCTTGTTCTTAGCTTTTATGATGAAGTAACTACAGCCCAGAGACTTCTCCTCTTACCTTGCATCTGCGAGCGTCGTCCTGACAATCGCCCACACTGCCACGAAAACTGATGGAACACCTGGAGACGGAAATTACACTTGATGAGCTGCACATTCCAACAGACCTCATTCATGGACAGAGTCACTCTTAACATTCAAATTTAATTCAGCAGAATATTATACCACAAGCTGTGTTCCCACGTAGGGGCTTAGAAGAACTTAGACAGATTATCTTTTTCTGTTTCACCTGCTTGTGCCATTGTTACCATGTTACCACCACCAACGGTGAGGCTTCAGATTTGATCCATTTCCTATTGTTCAATTAACCCATGAAACGACCAGGTGATTTTAAACAGCAGAGATGTGTACTTTGACATTCACACCTGGGTCACATGACTCTGCGACTGACTCAGGCTTGAATCTGGTTCAAGATCCAGTGAACACTTTAATGTCTTGTTCTACTAAATGCCAAATGGAAGATTCCTCCATTACTTCCCATACAACGCTACGTCACACATTCCCCATCCGACCGTTAGCATGTCAGTGCAGGTTTTTTTTAAATGTTTTGTTAAAGGGGCAGTGTGTACGATTTTTTTTTTCAAAAAATATAACAACACATTTACATACTGATATTCATGACTTTATTATCACCTTTTATTATTTTTCATTACCCTTAAATGAGCCCATTTACATAAATTTACATGAGAAGCGGGCCCTCTCTATGGCCGCCATGTTTTTACAGCAGCCCAGAGTGGAAATACCAAGCTGAACCCTTTTGAGTTTCAATGACAACTGAAGTCGACCATAGTTCTTCTGCATGCTCAGGAGGGTGAGGGTGAGGTGATGGGCACAACATGCAACTTCGCCTCTAGATGTCACCAAATCTTACACACTGCACCTTTAAGCATTTTTATTTCATAATTTGGATTAAGATGAAACAGTGGTGAGACGACGAGGCGAGGGAGCCTCTCTTGATTCAAGGAAGACTTTTAAAAGATCTCAGATGAACCCTGAGGAGGATGTTGCGAAAAAAACGAACCAGACTCGAACCCAATTCTGAAGGAGTCGCTCCCTACCAGCGGAGCCTTACACCCCCAAAACTCTTTTAGCCTCCATAGATATCGTCTCCAGAAGTAGAGCAGGTGCCAGAGCTTTCTGTTGTCAAGCTCCTCTCCTCTGCAACAATATCCCTCTTTCAGTTCAGGAGCCGGACTCACTCACATTAAAAAGTCAGCTTCAAACCTTCCTTTTTGATAAAGCTAAGAGCAGATCCTCCCGGGTCCAGCTCTAAAGGCCATGGGCCTTGAATCTAGGGGATAAAACGACACACCCTGGAGCCTCTTATATCTTTACCCAGCAGGAAGCCAGGCTTACTGAGGGGCTGTTGGCTGCAGAGACACTGACATGATGCTGAGGGCCCAGCGACACAAACTGTGAGTGGTAAGCAATCTTGCATTTTGTCTTGATTTTGTGTACAAATAATTAGTGTCTTTGATGAGTACAATGCAGATGACGTAAGAGGGGAATCGGCTGCCAGGTAATAGTGCTGGTCCCGGTGTGGCCAGGCCACACTTTGTGCGCAGAGAGAGCCTCGGCCAACCGGGGGATCTCTTTCTGCACCAGCTTGAGGTCTCTCTCCAGGCACCGGATCCTGGGTGCACACAAGGTAATAAATCATGTGCTCAAGATCCATTAGCTGCGCACACAAGATTAAAGTATCACATTGGGACTATGGTACTATTGATAAAGCTTATAGTTGGAGTGGACTCCCTGGTCCAGCTCTTAGTCCTGCTGCCCTAGGCCTAAAATGTCGGCAGTAAAATGACACACGGGAGCTTTTCATTCCCTCACCTCCTTCATTTTCCTCTTTCTTCGACCACAACACAACTTATCATGTTACCGTTCACCACATCTACTTGTGACTGATCCATCACCCTTTTGCGAGTTCTTGGGCTCCATTGCTTTGTAGCTCCCATGCTGCTGCTGCTGCCGCCTCCTGGGTTGCGATGGTGGACGGTGAAAGGACAAGACCTGGATTCTGGCGATGGATCGTGATGGTGGCCGATGGTCTGTGAGGATGGATCCTGTGACCATGACTGAACTGGCAGTGGATCCTGGATCGCGGCGGTGAAAAGTGGTGGATCAACGGATCAAGTCATTGTGGCGGCTGACTGTGACCCTTGACCTTCAATGGACTTGCAGTCCACGTTCATTCATGCCGACCTTATATTAACTTATAGATCAACATTTATACTTGTTCATATCATTGTCCCTATTCAATGTGACGTCCATTGCATGTCTGTCCATCCTGGGAATGGATCCCTTGACATATGACTCTCTATATTCTTTGTTTTCCGTGTAAAATTTTTTTTTCTGGTAGTTTTTCCTGACTCTTGCTGAGGGTCTGAGGATGGATACCATATCCATGACTGAACTAGCAGTGGATCCTGGATCCTGGCGGTGAATCGTGGTGGACCCACGGATCAAGTCGTTGTGGCAGCTGACTGTGACCCCTGACCTTCAATGGACTTGCAGTCCACGTTCATTCATGCCGACCTTATATTAACTTATAGATCAACATTTATACTTGTTCATATCATTGTTCCTATTCAATGTGACGTCCATTGCATGTCTGTCCATCCTGGGAATGGATCCCTCAACATGTGACTCTCTATATTCTTTGTTTTCCGTGTAAAAAGCTTTTTTCTGGTAGTTTTTCCTGACTCTTGCTGAGGGTCTAAGAGAGCTGAGGATCAGTCACCCACCCACTCACCCTGTGAGACAAAATTGCTATTTGTGAGTGCGGGCTATACAAATAAAATTTGATTGATTTGTTTATTGATTGACTAAAGGGGCTCGGTGAGTTTCTGCTATCAATGGTTTCTATAACACTGGCATCATATTGCTTATGGCACGGGAACACAAGCAAGCATGAGTCATGAGTCACCTTCGTTTGGTCAGAATTCAGGAAAATAATATTGGAACATGCTTCCAGCAGATGGTGTCTTTACAGCGCACCGCATCACAGGAGTTATATGAGAACTGAATAACTCTTTTTTTTTTTTGTCGCTCACCCCATCCGATGAATGTGAAGCCCCATAGGTATTTGGAGTCTGATCTGAAGGCCATGAAGATGAGGCTGTGGAGGTACAGACCTTCCACCAGGATCCAGAAATAGTTGGTGGCCAGAAAATAGATGAAGAGCAACACTGTCATCTTGCAGCCAATCTGAAACATAAACACCTTGTTAATGAATTTCATCACTTCAGTTTTGTGTTGCACTGCTTATTTGTTTACCTTTGTCAAAATCGAATTGTGATGCCGAGTACCGTCAGATGCCGCCTGATCTCACACTACAGGTTCAACCTAGTTTGATTACACTGTCAGACGTTCCTGTAGCCATTTGCACAACAATGAAGAAATGTGCTCTGCAGAGCGACTTTGAATAGAAGACGTCATGTGTTTTAATGGGCAAAATTCAAATTTAAATGTTGTATTTGGTTCATGGTGATGGATACAACATGCAACTTCACCTCTAGAGGTCACCAAATCTTACACACTGTACTTTTAGGCATATGAAATCATTATTCTATACTTACAATGGCACCACAGCACTGTGATTGTATTCTAATTCAACGTATGAATATGTGAACATATAACATCAGTATAACAGGATGAACAACGCAGATTTGGGAGCAGTGGCTTGGCAACACAGCCCCTCAAAACGGAGTGATTTCTGGAGAGAGCCCAAAACTGGCAACTGAGAGAAGCTACAACAGCTGATCCTTCAAGGATTTTGACCACAGCATATCATTTAAAAATGAGTTAGGACCTCTCTGGGGTATTGCAAATGAGTGAAAAGTACCATAATATGACTCCCTTAAGAAACCAGAATTGGACTCAGAAGATCGCGTTCCCTCGACAAGGTCCGACAGTCTCCTTAGAAAACCCCATCGAAGTTCACTACGGCCATTCAAACAATATCTATTCATTACCATTTACATGACTTGTCTGAGCAGCTTGGGTCAAACCCAGCTGACAGATGGGAGGAAGTGTACACACTGGACAGACGGCAAACCCATCACAGGGTCAATAAACAAACAGTTCACAAGGTGACACATAGCGGCCGCAGTCTGTGGCCATCAAACCACTCAATCCCGGAAGTGGCCGTCTTTTGATGGATATTCTCATTCTTAACATTGGCTTGATTCAAGACTCTCCCGCTAATTCCTCTTGTACTTCGGAGGAATCGAGGCCAGCAGCTCCTCTTTGAAATCTCTGCATCAAAAAGTCTGACGAAAAGGCACAATTGGGAAATCTCAGTATTATTGGTGGACTCATCAATAGCCGGCAATTGGTGTCTTGCTTCTTCAATAGAATCTGTATCTGTTTAACAGACGCTATTATCCTGTCCATACATTTGTCAGTTCCTCCAGAACAGCCATCACGCGCCCTTTCAAAACCTCGGCACTGGTAAATGGATGGGGATGCTTGGAGAGGCGGTCTGCTGAGAGAGCTGCAGTACAGGTATTATGGGTCTGTTGAAACAGACGATGGCTTGAAATCTCATACATTTGGAAGCTAATCGAAAGCTCGCTTGTCACAAACATTCACAAATATCCTTGACAAGTGTGATAAATGTCATTCGTCCTCCTGCAATCTGACCCACATGTTTTTTCTCTTGCCCATTACTCTCTGGCTTTTGGCAGAGCTATTGTGACTCAATCCCTCACACTCCTCATATTGCCATATTTGGACTTCCTGAGGGCTACAGTCAACACGCCGCTAAGCAGCTGGACATCATAGCCTTCACCTCCTTGATAGCAGGACGCCATATTCTCCTCCATTAGAAATCCATCAAACCTCTCCAGCTCTCAATGGCTTACTGAGGTCATGTCCTTTTTAAAGTTGGAAAAGATAAAACACTCATTGCGAGGGAGCGCAGATGAGTTCTCTAATAAGTGGCAATCCAGCTTCACTTTCTTCACCTCTTATTATTCATTCTTTGTTGTCTCCTGGCTGACCCACTCCACCACTCTTCTCGTCTCTCTTTTCCTTTATCTATATTTATTTATTGATTATTTATGTATTACTTTCTGTTCTCTGCAGTTGCCCGGCGACCTGACTCCGCCCCCTCAATCAACTCATCGCTTTCACCTGTGGGGAGCAGATAAAAGCTGAGGGCGGCAAGATGTCTCTCTCTCTCTCTCTCTCCTGGAGGGCTGCAGCTCCGGGTCCTCCGATGGACCTGGCTTTTAAGTTAACCAGGCATAACACCTGCTTTGGATGAAGGCAAGTCCCAGACAAACAGTCCGAAAAGGATTCAGTCTGATTTAGGAAATCGGAGTATGCTGTTTACGTGAGCACTGGAATAATCGGATAAGTCAAATAGTCAGATAATGACTTAATTTTTCACCTATGACACAGACAAAAGCATTTCATGTAACAACTGAATGACTTGTGTATTAAAATATCCTCCCCATAAACGCACCCATTCACTGTAGGACGGTCAAAGGTCAAAGATGAAAAGTCAATATTTGTAGAACAATGTTTCAAAACGTCTATGATTTTGAAACAAAGAAAACCTTCTATACTCATATACACAGCCTCGATCATGGGGGCTGTGTGTATATGAGTTGGCATGAAAAGAATGAATAAAGTGTGCATTATGCACAGACACATAGACACACACACACACACACACACAGCTAGGTTGTTTTTACTGATCTTTTAGAGAAAATATCCATACAACTTTTCTGCGGAAAAGGAAGAAAAATCCTTTGATCCGACCATTGATCTGGATCCATGCCAACATTCATTCATTTTTCACTGACCCATATCATTGGGTCCTTTCACTGAGATTCATGGGTTGCCTGTCCTCTAAAAGATGTTTTTGACAGTATCTCCAATACACACTGCCACAACACCCGTGTGGTTTACACAAAAAACTGATCTGAAGGAGCTCGAATTCCTGCTTTGCCCCAACACTATGAGCTGATATCCCTGACGAACCTTATCCCCATGGCAGGTTCACATTAGAGTATGAAAAATCTGTGTTCAATTAATGGACATCAAACATGCTTCACGACCAAAATAAATAACGAATTAGAAAAAACAAAAACTCTGACCATTCTTTTTTCATTTCATCCATCAAGGCAACAGAAGGCGCAGATCTCAGCAGACTCACGTGTCCCTGAGGGCCAGGCACATGCTTATCAACACAGCACAGTTTGGTAACTACATGAAGGCTGTATGCGTTTAAAGCTGTGCAACATCAGACTCCATTCAGGGCTCACTCAGATGAAATACAGCTCAAAGGAACATCAACAGAAAGGGAAGTCAGTAAACAATCACAAACACACACACACACACACACACACACACACACACACACACACAGTATACATTGATATGATTCAAGAGGTCTTGGTACTTACATACTGAGTCTTATCCAGTGATGCTATGCTAACTGTTTTTAAGTTGTCCAGAAGAGCAGAGTCGAAGTCCTGCAGACCAGCGCTGGAGTGGACGACTTTGTCCTTCACAAAGATGCTTACAGCTCGTAGCATGAAGGACACAAACAGGTGCATGTGGATGTAGTTTCTGGTGCAGTGAAGACGCCTGACAAGAAGACAAACAATCATTTCAACTAAAATGAGATGAAAAGTAACTATAACGAAATCCAAAGCGCTGGAGAATTTATGTGGGATACAAGATCATGGAAAATTGCTTTCCGTCCTGTTTACGAATGTTCAGGATGAAAGGAAACAGTGAGTCTTACAGACGCATTACCACACTTAATGCCGCATTGTACAAGAGTGAAAGGGAAAAAATGAACTTTGATGTCTTCACTTCGGTGGTGATCAAAGATTAACGTGGATTAGCCACCCCCTGGTGGCTGGTCACCACACATAAGACACAAGGCACTGAACAAACGAGCAAACATGTAAACAATAAAAATGCAGCATACAGGTGCCAGCTCACTACTGCATGGCAACATACATTATGTTGTATAACGTATCTCATTATAACGGATCTCAAATTATAATAATTGCCATAACTGCAGTATGAGAGGAGCACATTTTCTGATGTTCTCTGAGCTACAGTACCACCTGGTATTAGTGAAACCCAGTGCATTTTAATAGACATCACTGTGCATCCACACAATTCCCTTTTGTTCTCAGTAACTGCAGAGTCCATATCTAAGTTTCAGCTTGGTGTAAAAACAAATCCAATCATGTAAATGAGCCATTGGTCCAATTATTTCAGTCTTCATTTTTGGCAAAGTGAAGCGGAGATGCTGAATCAATTCCTATTCAGTCACTAATGATAATGTAGCACAGCCTGGTGCAGTTTGTTTCCAGCCAGAGGTGTTCGTCAGGTCACACCATAATCCAGCAAAATCTCTAAGTGCCACTCCTCTGTCTGCAGAACCAAATACGTTTTTACAACAAAAACAAAAAAACACATTCTGGACTGAATGTCCTTTTTTTCCGGGCATGTTTGAATCCATCCAGTCATTCATTCATGTGCATCACTTCCTCTTTGAGAACATGAACCCAGGAGGGGTTCAGTATCTCTCCCCAGTTTCCTCTGCGTGTAGAGGACAACCAGAGGTGGAATGTAATGAACTACATTCACTCCAATTACTGCAATTAATTCCCTTTTCTGTTTACTTTTTTTGAGTAGTTTTTAAAATTTTTACTTTTACTCAAGTACATTTTATGTGAAATATTGTAATTGAGTACATTTGACATCTCAGCTATTACAGTTTTTTTTAAAGTGAGCCAAGAAAAAAAAAACGCTCCAGCAACAGCTGCAGTGACTTACGATATTAGAGCATCAGATCAACCAAAAAACAGAACTATTCCTATAATGAAAATATACCTCTCATGGTTGTAATGTTCATATCGGTAAGCAAACATTGTCCATCATATAATGAAAAAATGTTAAGAGTAGAATACTTTTTACTGAAAAGTAATTAGGTCATTTGTACTCTGAGTACATTTTATACAGTTGACTTTTTACAATTACTTGAGTAGATTTTTAGGCTGGTAATTTGACTTGTAATTAAAGTACCATTTCATCAAAGTAGTGCAACTTTTACTTGAGTACATTTTTAGTACTCTTTTCACCTCTGAGGACAACCATTCTGAGCATGTAACACCACATTGTTACATCAGCTCACTGAATATTGAAACTAGTAGAGAATAATGTCAGGGCATTTGTTACCCACCTGTCAAAGATGATGTCTCATCTCTGCGCTCAGACAGTGACATGCTGTTGTTGTTGTTGTGCTGGCTGAATTTCACAAGAGACGCCAACACAGCACTTTTTCTGTATTTGTCTGCTTCACTTCGAGAGCTCACTTCAGTTTCTTATTTTCGGTGCACTCGTGGCTGGCAAGTGCTCTTTTCTGAAGTGTTGTCAACACCAGTGGTTCTCAACTGGTCTGGGTTCGGGACCCACCATTGTCGAAATGTTCAACTTCTCAAATTCATTTAATGAAAAGATGGTATAGTTTTGATGATTTTTGCCTTCCTTTGTCCTTAATATAATAAAATCCATATTTCATGGTAGTACCATATTTCGGTGTAGTACCATGGTCAATGAGCCAATGAAAACAAATGGATTTTCTACACCACACATATTGATAGCTTCTTTTTCTTAAAAAAAAAAAATCTAGGATTCCAGTGAAAATCCACCAGCTCAGCGAAGAGTAATGGTGACATGTTAGTGCAGGTCATTTAGTCAGCTGTAAAACTTGGGTGCAAATACAAAGCGTCAAATATTTCATTGCATATGCTGTATATGCAACTTCATTGCTGATGCCAGAAATCTTCACAACACCTTTTCCACATAACATTGCCGCAGCAATTACAGCAGTCATGCCTACTTTGCTACTGGAGCAGCATTTTTAATGGCATATGCAAAATACTCAGACATGTATTTTGCACATATAATTGACCCAAATGAGGGAAATCCGCACGTCAAAAAAAGAATAAAGGATTTACTGACCATGAAATGATTTGAAAACTCGATAAAGTCGATGAACCCAGATGGAGCACTGAATGGTTGTCTCTGTGATTATGTGCCTCGTTTTGTCTGGATTTTTTTTGCCAAATGATCGGGAGCTTAACCTGAGATGAGCTGCTGAACATCGGAGCTACCACCCTGACATACCTTTTTCCCACATTCATCTCCTTATCTCCTTATCACAAGAGCATGATAAAGTGCAGCAGACAAAAAAAGGCAGAGGAAAATGTGCAAGGAAGACAAAAATAAAAAACAATACAATATAACGGAACACTAGACGAGAAAATGCATTGTTCAGTTATACAGACAGACAGCTGTGGGGAAGAGGGAGCTGTGGTAGCGCTCCTATCTGCACCGTCAGTGTAGTAATATGCCACTGAAGGAGCTGCTCTGATCCTTCACTGTCAGGTGCAGTGGGTGAGTGGTGTTGCCCATGATGGATGTCAGCCTGGACAACATTCCTCCTCTGCCACGCTTCCTCCACCGAGTCCAGCGGGCGGCCCAGAATAGTGCTAGTCTTACCTGACTTACTTGCACCAGCTTGCTAAGTCTCTTTCCGTCCCGGTCAGGATGACAGAGGCCAACACAGTGTCATAAAACCTCCGAAGAAGGGAGAGGCGACTTTGACCCTTCGTGTAGAGGGGCATCTGTGCTGTGAGTCCAGTTCAATTGATTGTTTAGATGGGCACCCAAGTGCTGAATCTAATGGCCGTTTTAGTCAAAGGTGCTCTCATCTTCGCCCATCCAACACACATGATGTTGACGCGGGAGAAGGAGAAGTTTCTCTCCAATATGCACCGAGCGTGAGACAAACAGGTCAGCAATGGTTGGAGGAGAACATGGGCCTGGCATCATCTGCCATGCTCTGCTTCACGGAGACTCGGCTGGGTGGATTATCCTTGAAATCACTTCCAACTCTCTGGAGCAGACTGACACACAGAACTTTCTGGCAAAACAAAAGGGTGGACGTTTTTCTTTACACATCAGCTTTGGCTGCTATGATGATCTGTCAGTACTGCTACAGCACTGTTCTCCTGACGTGGAATTCTTTCATTCTTCACACACAGCACACCCCTCTCCTCCCCCTGCTGAGTTGAGCTGTGAGGATGTCAAAGCTGTGGAACAGAGAATCTGTGGAGGATTCAAAGGCAATGGACTGGGAGGTTTTAAGTGTAGTGGGAATTTGTCCGTCTCCTTGTCAGTCTGGTTTCTACAAAGCTGGTTGGGAGCAGCTCTGAGCCGTTTAAGTGATTCTTCTGGTCTGTACTTTGTTAGACCCAGTATACTCTATTATACTCTGTAGTTCTTGGTTGATCCTGCATTAAAGAAAAGACACTTTCACTGCAGCCTGATTGACAACCTCTCTTTATTTCTCACCGAGGCACACCTGCCATTTCTTCCACCGCATTTAGTGGTAACACCCAACAGCCGAACTGTGTGTTCAGACTGGAGAAAAAGAAGACATCCTATTGTGAAAAATCACTCTTTCTACGGTATTTAGTGTCAAAGGTGTGTGTCTGGGGGGTTAGTGATTGAGAAAAGCTGACAAAAATCCAGGAAGTCATTTTGTTTTGTGATTTTGAGAGAAAGGAACAGAGGAGCCCAACTCGACTTGCCCCCTCCCCGTAACAGTGAATCATTCCCGGCACAAAAACTGCTCCGTAATCGGCTGCAACCAACAAGGTTCATCTTTGCACAAATGACCGACTTCACATACAAGAAGGAGCTGTGGCAGAATGTGTGTGATCCCAGAGGCCAGATTGCTTCTTCATTCTGCTGCTGTGTCTCAATTCGGTCAAGAGTTCGTATGAAGAAGACAAAGTGCGGAAAACTATCTTGTTCTTGAGAGAACCCAAGACAGAGATTTTGTAATAAAGTGGGACGCAACACGTGACACATGTATTTGTGGACACAATAATTAGGAAAAGGTAAAAAAAAAAAGGAAAAAGAAAATCAGAAAACTGAAAGAGCCTCACCCTAAAACCGGCCCCAATTCCACTGCGTTCATGGTCTGAAAAATGCCAAAGCTCTACCAAGAATATATTCGTGTCTCACAGAATATCAAAAGTCAAATTTGGCTGTTGCAAATTAGATAATGGTATTCACAAAATACCCAGGAATCACACAGGTGGAGTCACACAGGTGTAGTTTTTTCCATCAAACAAACAAATGGTTAGAATGTTTGAAAAGAAAATGAATGTGGTGACATTGTCTGTTTCAGTCAATATTGGACTCTAAAGATGCACCTCTCCTGAAAGCACAAGAGTGTGCTACGTGATCACGAACAGGGATGTAACAATAGTAGAGTGATCAGTTATAATATTTCAGAGAATTGTTTGATCATTCGCGAGTCTGGTGTGTTTCATTTTGGAGTGAAATACTCCAAAGATCATTTACAACGACAGTGAGAATAAAGTGGAGCACGAAGGGATGCAACACTTAAACGCGGCTCAACCAGGCTACACACCTCGACATGATCGCGCCACATGCACTGAAAGAGACCCAGCTCCACACCTACTTCAAACTGGTGATGGGTTCTCTCTGTCGGCGAACATTTGGACCAGTACAAGAGGGCACAGCTTCCTCAGCATTGGGGCACCAGGGGCTTACACTTTTGTTGGGCTGTGAGCTTAGAGGCACCATACCACGGATCAAATGGACCAAAATGACAAAAGTCGACTGAAAAACTGGAACATGCTCCCACGTGTGATTTGGTGCATCACCGACAGTGCCAGCGACACGTTCAAGGCATTTAACCTCCTCCCTGGCTCAGGAGAGGGGACTGAGGGTAACGCAGCAGGTGCCGGCAGCAGCGGCGGCGGTGGCACCGACCATGATGAGGAGGAGGATGAAGAGCCCCCTGCACTGCTGCACTGGAAGATACGACCGCCACAGTAGAAACTACGGTAATTTGATACTTTGTTGTGAGACGCCCAGTTCACTTGCTTCACTTGGCGATGCCCTTTACAAGCATGACAAAAATCAAAAGGCTGTTAGTGAGCACCACTCGCTAAAGCAGCCAGTTCCACATGATACAGATTTATAGCCTGCGTCTTTTTATTTTTAGTATGCACATTCATTTGGTTGTTACATGATATTAATGTGGAGTTGGCTGGCTTTAATTTAGATAAATTATTTCAACTTTTCAAATGTTGTCATTGCTCTTCGCAATGTAAGGTTCTATGTATCCATTCTATGTACCTGTGGTTTCAGATTGAAAAAAACAACAACCCATTAATGCTTCGGTGGAAAAGAAAGGTGTGACTTTGAGCCAGAAGTGAAGTGCTCACGGAAGGGAGCAGATTGTGAGGATGAGAGAATGCTGATGTGGAATCTGATTTGAGATCTGACGTCAGTTCCATCATTCATCAAGGGACAGTATGAACAGAAGATTGGCTACTTAGGCAACACAACATACAGAATGGAGACCAGTGGAGAGCATCACCAGTGGGTCGATGATGCTGGAGCAGGTTGAGGTGTTGACTTCAGTCAAACCAGATTTATGGTTGCACATCGTTCCTGCAGCATTACTGTGTAGCCCATCCAGACGCCTGCCAAGTGCATGACCAACTGTGATTGGTCCGTTGGGTTGCTTCTTTACTTCCTCCCACCCATTATCCTTTGGTCTCTTCTTTGTTGTTAAGAAAAGAGGTCCAACGTAATTTGAAAGACACTTTTTTTTATCTGTGCCGTCTACTCAGTTTCTGTTGACATTGGTCAAAGTCAGCCGAGGCTCCATGCGCAAACAAAAGACAAAGGAAGACTATCAACACGTTGGCGGCCCTGATGGCACCACCTAGTAGATTGGTGTTGTGATTGCTATGCGACACCTTGCCCTACCCCACTATCACACACACACACACACACGCACATGCACACACACGTGCACACACACGTGCACACCCACGTGCACACCCACGCACAAACACCATGTCATCTTCAACCACTTATCCAGTATGGTTGCGGGGTATTTCTATCAGTACGCACGGGGCCAGCTCTACCCAATGTGGCGCTCTAGACGAGATTTTATATGCCCCCCCCCCACACCCCTCCATCCACGATTTACATAAGCTTGCAAAATAAATCCAATAGGGTTGTTTTTACCATTGTCTTTAATTTATGATAACATCTGACTTAGTGATGGGCAGGTGAAGCCTCATGAAGCTCTGAAGCTTTCTTTGTAATTGTGCCGAAAAAGATTCAAAACTTTGAAACTTCATTCCAACTAAGAACACCAGATTGACATCTGGTGGTCAGTGGAAGTCACATCACCCTCTCAAGGGCGCGACTGAAGCAATGTCACCGTTTTCAAACCCGTGTCAAAGACTTTTTGTTTGTTTTAATCTGCTGATGTATTTGCTCATTTATACTAATTAATGATTACATCAACATTTCACACTAAACTGAATTATACGCTTGTTGTGAGAATACATTTAGCCACTGCACCAGAAGTGTAACTAAGTTCTTTATGAATGGGAGTACGGCATTTGTCTAAATCAAACCACAATAAACAGCCACTCGAGCGAGCCTCAAACCAGTAACCTTAGAGGTGTGAGATATAGATATTGAGCTAAACGTCAATATCTATTCAAATGAAGTGTTTCCTTTCGGTCCCATTCAGGAAGAGCGACACAGGTGCTGAAGCCTCGGGATCATTTGCCCATCACTACATTTTGAGATTGCGAAGAAATACAAACAAATCTGTGATACAATATAATCATGTTGAAGGTCACCCCCCCCCCCCACCCCGAGTTGTGGCACCCCCTGGACGCCACGGCGCCCTTAGCATCTGCCTATATTGTCTAATGGGCGAGCCGGCCCTGAGTACGCATATGGTCATTTGGGGTATCAGTGGCCCTGTGCCACGACACTGCAGCAAACCACTGTGCCACTGCTGCCCCTACACACACACACACACACACACACACACACACACACACATACACACACACACATCATATAAAAGTACATTTTTATTCACTTGAAATCACCTGGATGAGACCTATGTCTTCTGATGAGTCTAGTCCAGTTTACTGTTTCGCTTTTACTTAGTTTTCTTCTCAGGTAGGAACTTTCAGACCGGACCCTCAACACACCCCCAGGCAAACTCATGTTTTGGATTTAATGGCGTACTGCAGCGGCAGAACGTGGTGAGCTTTTGACATTTAGGCTCAAATATGAATGACCCAGGTTTCATTGGAGATCTTTCCTCAGGACAATAAACACTTTGAATCTGTTGAATATTTTGAGGTCACTGTAGATGTAAATGAATGAATGATGTGATGCAAAAAAAAGCAATTTTCAGTCTGATTCAATAACTCATCTTACCTGAAGTATCCAATGATGAAAATGGCTACAAGCAGGGAGCTGAAGGACACAGCATAGCCGATGGTGTACATGATGTACAGGCGCTCAAAGAAGTTTTGCTGCAAACAGATATTTGAGTATTAGGCAGAATAAACACATACAACACTTTCCATCTTCACTGATCATAATGCTGCAATGCATATAAAGCAGAGGGAAGATCAGACAGATCTAAGGCTGGTTACCCCAAAAATTGCAGGTCCTCTCCTGAGCTGAGGCCAGTCAAAGCTGATTACGCTGATCTGAAGTGTATGGCTGATTTATCAAATACATTTATTTGAATGTAGGCACAAATGGAAAATATCACCAGTCTTATGTTTTCAAGAGTTTAGCATCACCTCTGATTCTCCTCGGGGTTGCTGTCTCTCCACCCTGCTCTCAATGAATGTACACCAATAGGTGGAGTGGTATTCATAAAAAAACAGTGTCGATCATACAGTGACTTTCACATCTCTTCAGGGGGGGGTTGCAAATCATGGGTCAGTGCTGGACGACTCCAATTCTTATCGTCTTATGGGGGTGTAACTATAAAAGACTGGTGTGAAACTGTCCTGCTTACAAACCTGTTAAAACCGTAGGCGTTGTTTCATCTGGAAAAGAAGAAACAAACCTCGGAGGAACTGCTAAAACTATTGACCTGACTAAGAAACAATTTAGACAGGTCACACTTTTTGTGATTTATAAACAAGCAGGCCCTTAAAAAGGTTGAGCTCTATTGGACTGTCAATAGCAGCCCCTCAAAAGGGGAGTTCAAAGTTTCTCCGATATCCCACTCTCACAGGGAAGTTCAACAAAGTTCTCTGTTCTTGCGGTGTATGTATTGACCTTTAGGCTCCCGTTTTGAGAGGCGGAGCCAGTGCTCTGGTGGTGGAAATACAAAGAACTGGAGCCAAGTCTGGCAAAGGCACAAACTAGCACGGGAACCAGTTAGGTGAAACTGTGGTAGTCTCCAGTTATCATAACACTTAAGAAGGTGTTTAGTTTGTCCATTCTAGGCTTCTGTAATAACACGTGGGTCATGAAAACAACAAGTCATTTAGCTTGATCAGTGATACGATCATTAAAAACATTGGTGTAATGTATATTTATTTAGGTTCCATTCCGGCTAAGGGAAATGGAGATGATTTCACCCAAGTTACATACATGGGCTTTTTTTTTTTAAAGTAGTAGGAAGATAATTTACTGTAATACAACTCACCTTTTCCTGCTCTTTGTTGGGCAGAAGGAGGTGCACACACTCTGAGTAGTTGGTCCACGTTTTGTTCCAACGTTCCACAAACACCCAGGAACCATTGACGTCACACTTTCTGTAAGCATGACCTGTGAATGCACAGTTTTTCTTCATTTTTCAAAACACAAGTAGGTGTTTTTTTTTTCATTGTTAAGGTTAGGTAAGAGTTGAACATTTTCTTCCTCTGAAGAAAACAAATGTATTGTTCCTTCTATATACAGTAAAACATTT
>JAFBJT010013369.1:69068-79967 GCA_016785325.1 Chascanopsetta lugubris | reverse complement strand
GGGTTTTCCTCACTTTTGGAGTTAAACACACTGTTGTCATGTAGAAGTATCACTAATAAGCAGGTCGAAACCATGTAAAATGACCTCAACGCATGTTTGGGTGATTTAACAAAAACGGTGGCAGCTTCAGCAGGAGAAGTCAAAGGATCCGTTGGTGATGTCACCAAAATGGGTGGGTGTGTGTGTCTGCACTAGAGGATGTCAATCAAACAGTGGCACTTTCCAACCTAACTATGCGGCTCGAAAGGGCACGTGATCTCCCAATGTATTGTGGGCCGCTGGCGCCATTGTTGTAGTTTGTTGTCATAGCTTAGTTTGACACAGTGCTGCAGAGAAAGAGGAACAAACATGGGAATGAATGGACCGAACAAAACATAAAGGCGATGAACCGGACTGTGACAAGTTGGACCCTGTTCTGAAGGCTCGGTCTCTCCAAAAAATGAGTCAAATCGGTGGAATTGATCGGTACGAGCACGGCGACTGGACAAGAGATTTAAATGACCTGCCGACATTGTCCGAAGCTGAGCTTGTCCTCTGTGTCGTCAATGGAGCTATTATACCGGCGAAGAATTTATTCTTTAAGGGCTCATGGACTAACGAAGTTTGGGTTGGTGCAAGACCTTCGGATGTTCTGAGTTAAAGAGAAGACCGTTGTCATTTCCAAAGTAAACAACACGTTTTTACCCCACTATGTCCCATGGTGCTGCTTGTTTGTTTGCTTTTGACCAACATATGTTGGTGTCTGCTGGACACATTTGTTTCAAACAAACCTTATTTAAGGAAGGATGTAAAAGTACGGTTGATGGCTCGTTAGACTCCCTGTAATGTAGCGAACAAGCTCCAACTGTAATTTTGATCCAATAACCAGTTTCCCATGTTCAGGAAACAACACTGCTCCTAATGTGCTGCATCCGTTAGCCTCATGTCATAGCACAGTGGGACTTTGAACCAAGCGGTCTACTATCTCTATCTGGACTATCCTACATTTTCAGCCAATCTGGGATCGCCTACCGATCAGCCAATCAGGAGATAATGATGTTTCAGGAGGGTGGGGGAGAGGCAAAACCCAGTGCTTCACCCTTATAAGGAATGCCTGACATTTAAAAGGGCTTGTTTAAAAAAACAAAAGCGTTTCTGAGGTGTTTCATCATAATGGAGGCTAAAGAACAAATAAAGAATGGGCACAATAGGTCCCATCGCAATATTTACATGGTGAAATACCAAAAACACAACTATTATTATTTTTAAGTGGAAGAGGACACAAGGTGTGGATGAGCTGCACTAAAATCTTGGAAAACGAATTTGCATGTGGTGATAATGTCATGGCTGATTGGTGGTATTTGACATGTTTTATTCTCCATTAGCTTTTAACAGCATCAGCATCAGGAGCCTTATTTCATCTGAGTGGACGCTGATTAGCTGAATCCTGCTCTTTGTTTAGCTGCACAAAAGCTTCATTTTATCATAATTACTTCCATTAGGCAAAGTTATTAAATCTGACACGAACATTCTGCCCTTTCAGTGAAAGAATAAATCAAGATGTGATTGTGTGAGTAACTGATAAGTGATAATGATGGTCAAAAGGTCTGCACTGAATGACAATGTTGGCAAAGCAGACCAATATGATAATGTCCATGCATGAATTTCGACCACTTATCAATGAGATTCAACTAATAATTCTCCTCCATTGTCCCCTAATGTCGTTTCCACAATTCTTACTATACAATCAAATCAATTTACCACATTAACAGGAAAGGATAAAAAAAAGAACATTTGTCTTGAACTGTGTGACTCTGGTACCTGTGGAGTCTGGATCAATGTTGGACAGGTTCTGGTAGCACTGCAGTTTGATCTCATACAGGATGTACATCTGCTCATGGGCCGAGAGTGGACCGTCAAACTCCATCTGGGGAGAACAACAAATACAATCCAGTCTGTCACTCACTGCCGGAAACTGGCTGCTTGTCAACATTTAGATCATCCTGCCAAATGTCTTCTGAGGCAGCCATTTGCAAATAAAATCAGTGGTAGAAAAAGTCAGCCAGTACTGCACATATTTAATTAAAAACCTCCAAGTAGACAAATGAGTATTCTTACTTTCAGGTCTATTATCATTTATTTTTAACTTCCTGTCAGCCTTCATTTAATCTTTAATTTTCTAAAGAACTCAAGAGTTGGTGAAGACAAAAGCAGAGATAAGATATGAGAGGATGTTAGATTTTCAATGCAAATAGACACAAGAGTTCCCTTTTCTCTCTGCGAAAGTAATATCAACACTCATCGCTCCCTGGTCAGGGTTTCAATGGAATGGTTTAGCAAATGTATACCCGCTTAGAAAATGCTTCCACTTCATGACTATGCGATGATTTTCACCCAGTCACACAAACATTCATATAGTGCATCTATTTGCAGCACGTATCTCTGAGTACATGGGACGATGTGGGGTTCAGTGTTTTGCTCAAGTACACCTCAGCAAGCGGGAATCGAACCCCAGACCTTGTGGTTAGAGGACTATATTCCCTCAGCCACAGCTGCCCCCTTATAGGTGTTGGTGACAATGACTTGCTTGCACTTAGCACTTTAACACCTAATTAACTTTTGAAAATGAAGGGCAAACAACTGAAAAACAGCCTTGCCACCATTAAGGCTATTGTTTTCTAATTATATTGCTTCTTCCTTAACAAAATACCCTCCACCCACATAGTCACTCCACCCGGCCACTAGGTGTTCTTGTTTGTTTTCCGAGTGCAAGTTGGCTTCCAGGTGGTTGGCGCCTGGGGCTCTTAGTGCTGCTCCTGCCGTGTGACTCACTCTCTCTGATCCAGAAGCACCCACCCAACTCTGGCTGTGCGATAGAGCCTGCTCCTGCCTTATCATCTGATCTGTGAATAAATTGACGTGTTTTTGCCTGGAGCCCTCGTTTCCTCTGTATCTTGTCACCTCCTCAGCTGTGCAAACCTAGAGTGCACTGACAGTTTCAATATCATCATCTCATCATGACAACAGACTCTGTCACACTTGAGTCACAATCCAGATTCAGGAATGTCCCTCAGGAGTAAACTTCAAATAAGCAAGAAAAAGGGTTTTTTGAGTTAAACCACAATAACCTGGTCTGGGTAACCTGGTCACTTTCACGTCATCATGTGACGTGAAAAAATACAGGTGTGTTATGAAGGAATTTCAAAGATATGGCTTCATACTATAAAGTAGTCATCTATAATGAACCACCAAAAGTTTGTGGTGGTTCAATGCAACTTAGCTTGCTGTGTTACTTGACTGGCATCTTAAAAAATACCAAATGATCAATCCTGTACACCATACCTTTTAATCACAGGTAAAAATCAGTGTTATCCAGACCGCTCGGAACGATCAAACTCAGAAATAGACGTCTCCCGCTGAATACGCTAGAATGACGGGTCGGTTCAAGCAGCTCCAGTTAATTTATTTTGGACTTTGGAGGATGATCATAGAGCCAGGAAGCACTGGGTCTCCTCAGTCCACTGCTGTTTCATCTGCTTCTTAATTATCATCATTATCATTGTCATTATTATTATCATTAAATCATGCTGACTGCCGCTAGACTGTTTTTAAACATGGAACTGGCACCAAGTCATGCAAAAGCCCAGAACTAGCACCGGAACCTGTTTGGTGGAAAACAGGTTCCTGTTTTCACTGAAAATGTCTTGAAACTAGAGACTGGTATCCTATTTTTTCAGTTACATCTATAGAGGCAGACTTCGGAGAGTTGCCACCTCCTGATTATACTATAACATACAGGGTTTAAATCCTTAAGAATTGGCATCACTTTCTGGGACCACAGAATACATTAATTTATTTCACACACAGTTTTTGCTGAAAATACATCTGACATTAGTATTCACAGTGCAGAATAAAACCATCATGCTAATGTCTTTCATTTAACAGTTGTTGGAATTTGTTATAGTTCCACTCTTATGGCAGTTCCGTCCGCTTTGCTCCCCTTTTCCTTGTTCTCACTTTCTGAGACTCGTCATCTCATCAAACTTAATTTGTATTTTTAAAATCTTGGTGGCTTTTTTAAAAACTTTTTGTTGAATTTACTTTTGACTGTTTGCCCTTGAACTCGTGATCAGCCTCACCAGCTGTAGAACCCCAATCCCTTTCAAATAAACATTTCATCTGCTTCCGTGTGCTATATTTGTCAGTTGTTTATAGAGTTCTTGTGCTGCTTCAGCTACATGTAATTTTTGCTAGATGGGAAATGAAGAAATATTGGCCTGTCACAATAAAACAATCGTATTTTGACCCAAACTATCGTATTCACTAAACTAACATAAAAAAATCACATGCTAGGACAATGCATTTAAAAACAAAGCTGTTCTATGTGACTGGAACTGTGAGAATAAACACAGTCTCAGCCATTTTAATGAAACAATTGTCGCACTTAATCACATCCACCCACCCAGTTGGTTGCACCCCTTTGCACAACCACTGCTGCACACTGAGAGATGTAGATGTAGAACTGTCTCAACAGGAGAAACTGAACCTTAACTTTGTTTAAGAAAATCAAAAATCATATTTGGGCTTATTTTTTTTTAAAGAAGTATTTATCATAGGCCCTAAAACTATTGTACAATTACAACAATGATCGTATATCTGCTAACACTGGTACATGTTTGTGTCATGTCACTGCATCATTAGCAGTAGATACATTACAGCAATAAATAACTGTCTTAATTCAAAAATGTTCTTCCATTTGAACTTGTGGTAATAACATCTGTCCTTTCACCTAATTTTACCAAATTATGAAATAAATCATAAAACTGTTCAACTGTGGAATAATCTGAATACACTGATTTTTACGACAGATTGATGATACTGAAGCAACTCTCGGGATTGATTGTTACATAAAGGATGTAGTTTTGAAATTACAGTCTTTAGTCACTTAAACCAACACTCATTTACTCCAAGGGTTTTCATTGGCACCAGCTCTCATCACCATGATGGGGAAAGTACGTTCATACTTCTGTAGATACCAATTACTGCACCATTCCCAGTGTGACGTTATGATGCCAATTCATTTTCTGTTGATGGCCCTACATTGTCAGCATGATGGCATCATCATGAATATTTGTAGTGGAACACTCCTAAACTGTGTTCAATATTTGTAATTCATCATTTGGTCCATGATCTGATACGGTCAAGACAGTCAGGTTTGGGAGCCTTTTCCTCATTTGAATTGAGGATAAGCTTATGAGGCAGGTTACCATGGTTAGAGTCAGTGTGGTGAACTGTGGGTTAATCAGGGTTCATCAATCCAAGACATGCCTTCCAATTCTGATGTGAAAGTGACCTTATACTGTCCTTGAATATCATTTTCAATCACTTCATTTGTACTAACATGACAAAACGTGATCGAGCATGGCTGTGCCAACACAACCAATCAAAACATTCGCCACATCAGGGGGGGATTCGATATCTTGGGATGTAAGAAATGTACCATGCACAGCTCAACCCTCACCTCCAAACACGTAGGAGACTCTGTTGTAACCTTCAGTTACTCGCATTAAAACTGTTTGTGGAGAACTAAAAGGGTTTTCTGCCATGTAGAGGGAAACTGCTCCTGATGTAAATTTAAAAGGCAAATTGTAGAATGGGGAATTTTAAATCGAATAGGAAATAGGAAAGTACAAAAGCAAGCAAGCATAGATGAAAGCAAAGGTGGTCGGTTTGAATCCAGCTTGAGATAGGCTTAGGTGTCACTAGCCACCACACTGATACCCCCACCGCCCAACGTGCCCTGTGATCCGACTCATCGGTTAAGTGGATGAAGATGAGATGAGATGACAAGTGGCACTGTGTGTCTTCATTCTATCGTTAATGATTGATGAAAGACCACTGCATGAAGTCCTGGGGGTTCTGGGTGGCTCACTGGATATGAGCGAATCTTGCGAATAGTTAAGACTAAGGCTTTAAATACAGTAAAAAGACCCTAAATATTAATTTCAACACATATGTTGCCAGAGCAGAGACTTTAAAATAGGTGTAACATGAACCTTCCTCCTCCTCTTTATTGTAATAATGGTGCATGGATACAAGTTTGATTTATTCCGTTGAATTTACAGGTTTTCTGCTGTGGCCACATGGTGGATTTTCCCAGTTTATTATTTTATCTACATTTACTGGCCACATTATTATGTACATATCCTCAACTGCTTGTTAACACAAATAATAGATTTAAATGAATAATAAATTATATAATCAACATTGTCAGGATGAAAGTGGAGTGGTTGTAGTTGCAGCAGTAAAACTGTTATGTAAAAGGATTTTTATACCAAAACTTTTGATTCCATAGGTAAAATGAGAACAGTCATACTGGTTCACAATGATGAGGGGGCAAAAATAAATTGAACTACTAAAACTGTATTCCCAAAACAGTGAAATTATGTCCTTTATTCTTATTCATGTTTGTTGAAGCTGTACGAAGATGCATACGGCCGCAGGAAAACTATTGAGTTGCTGAAGAAAGTCCCTTCAGATCACAGATCACAGTCAGAGATGGCAGAAAGTTGTTGAAAATAATGCATATTGCATAAGGCATGAATAGCTGAATGTAATTCATTGTTTGAACTTGTATGAAGATGTATAAGGTTACAGGAAAACTATCGAGTTGCTGAAAATGATCAATATTTCATAAAGAATGAATTGCTGAGTGAAGATTGCTGTGTAAAGATGCATAAGGTTGTTAAATTGCAGAAATGTGGAATATCAATTTGCTGAAAAAATAAGTCACTGGTGGGATTTGAACCCAGGTCGCTCAGTGTGTGCTGGACTTCCCCATTAATTTCCTCTGGAAAGAAATATATTGCAGAAAAAAATCAATATTACAAAAACTGTACATGACAGTATTTGGTGAAGTGCTGGATTTTTTGATGTATGAATGGTTGAAATCGGTTGACAATTGTAGAACTAGATCCAGTTTGAGAAAGAGAAAAAGAGGACAATAAAAAAAGGGATCTTAAGTGTGTGGACGAATAAATGACCCTTGAGAAAGTAATCTACAGCTTGTGCACATGGCTCCGTGTTCTCCTCTGATAGGTTCATTGTTGCAAGGCCACACCAATCAAAGCCCTCAACAAGGCTACACCCCACTCCTTCTCCTAATACATACCTCCTTAACATTGCATCTCATAATGCTGTTTCTGCGACGTTCAACTCCCACCACCACAGCAACCCTTTGGCACAAAATCCAATCATGGTTAATTGTGAGAAGATATTCATTGCTTGCCCTGTGAAGCCCCCCTTCACGGGGGGGGGGGTGCATATATTTGCTATTCTAGCTTAGCATGGGTGTAGTGAGAAGCCATCTGGACCAAACTGTGTTTCCATTTGTGCAGGTTGAATCAGGATGATATGGTTGAGGCTGAAACAGGAGTCACAGCTAAAGAATGTGGAGTATCTAGAACCATGGCCCCAGGATTCTAACATCTGTCTTCACGTTTCTCATGTATCAGTCAGGACTTCTATGATATAAAACCATGAGAAATACACACCACACTACTTGCAATAGATTCAATCTCTCATCATTGTTAAACATGCTATCTTTTGGATTTCTGTCCATCCTCGAAAAGAGGATTTAGAGATTGATTTAGCCTTGGGAAACATCACCACCTAGTTACTCATTGCTTAAAGTCCGATGTTTCCTCTACTATTCTATTGGGTGTGTGCGTGTCGGGGGGGGGGGGGGGGGGGGACACAAAGTAATACTGGCTGCGCCCCTGTCATCAACAATAACACCAGGATCAAAGAGTCGCCAACATCACCGTAGGATCCTTCTGACAACATCCAGTTCAGCAATATCATTAACAGGCTGTAGTTATCAACATCACAATCATGAATATCTGTGAGTAAGTCTGCAGTATATAATTATAGTGCAGAGGTGTTCCTGAAAAAGCTTCATCTTTAGCTTTTCATTGAAAGTAGGGAGGGACTCTGCGCATCAAATCCAGTTGGGTAATCTGTTCCACCACAGGGGAACTGCGGAGCAGAAGACTCGAGCTCGCGCCTGAAGGCCGTGCTGTGATGGCATCACCGGGCTTCTTTCATTGGCAGATTGTGGAGTGGGCGGGCTTTGATTTTCGCCCGAGCTGCAACTGGGAGCCAGTGACGGGACATGAAAGGCGGAGTGACGTGCAGTTTGGGGCTGGTTGAAAACGAGATGTGCTGCTGCATCGTGGATCGCAATACGTCATGTTACCACCACCAATATTGCATTATGTTACCACTGTTGGTGTTAATCGCATTAACTAAACCCCACACGATGCGCATCACATATATCTCAGAATATATGGACAAAAGTCCCACATGTTTCTCTACACCCACTATCCAGCAAGCATGAGAGCAATACATTACATCAGCTATGAAAACATGTGGCTGTCGAACATAATCTGAAAAGCAGTTGCATTTGCTGCTTAATGTACTCAAAAACATTATGTTAACATCATCCGTTTGAGGAAGGGTTGCATATGCAGAGAATGGAGGGGAGAAAGTAAAGTAAGTTAGTAAAGTTTAATTTACAGCAAACTCTGCTTTGATTAAAAGAAATAACGGTTCAGCAGTATGTTTACGTGACTGGTTATTGACGTTTTTATATGCTGAAATTAATTCTGTCTTAATGACCATACATTGGCAGTCTCCTCAGGCTACTATCGACTTTACCGGCCACATTTTTCAATTATGATTTAATTATAACATTCAGATAGAGGTCAGACTGCATGGTCAGTGAACACAATACAGGTGTCATGGCAATAAGGCCCATGCATTGATTATGATATTACTTTTCTCATTCAGATGGCATGGTCACATACATATCTGATCTAGTACGACCAACTAAGAAGGCAATAATCTGATTCGGACCTAATCATTTGTTTTCCGTCTCCGCCGCGCCTTGAAAAAAACGTCTCATCTGTGTGTCGTCATTGGAGGAAAAATCAGCTGTAAAGCTGTTCATCTGAGTTGAAGCTTCATACTTGCAGGCGACCCACCTTTAAAAAGCAACTGGTGTCTGAAGCAGGATCATACGATGGGCTGAGAGAGATCTCCAGTACATGTTGTGGAGCCTTGGTTTCACGGAGATAGAACAGACACATGCAGTCGTTCACGGGCGCGTTCTAAAAGAGACTGCAGTGATTTCATCTGTAGTTGAATGAGGCCTCTAACTGATGCAGGCACTAAATGGACACACATCTGTTGTGTATTTAGGAAGCTTGACTACATGTCAGTGTCACTCAGTGCTTTACCAAATCCTGGGAATTGTTCCAAGCTACAACTTATTGGAATTAAAGGAGAGTTTGCGCTTGAACTGGGTCCAGAAGATTTGCGGAGCGTATATTCTGTATATTAGTTGCCGAGGGCCACGCTATAATAATGTCAGTCACGTTTCTCAGAGAGTCTGACGACAAATACAACACATTTCAAAGCCTTTACACTGATTTCTAGCTCATGCTGAGTTTCACTGAAACTCTGAAGGTGATATTTCTATTGTGGTATTTTTTATTTGCTCACAAATATGTTCCATAGCATCAGCTCAGAAAATGTTGCACGCTCGAAGGAAAGACATGTTTGTTTGGTTTGTATCTGAACATCGGCATAATGCAGCGAGGAGATACACGACCCACCACTGCACCTCCACTACGAGCAGACTCCACATGTCCCACAGAGCAGTTTTTGGTTGGTTTACAGATCTTGAGATGCAGATTCACAGATGAGGGCAGCCCACACAGATAAGAGGAGAGAGCAGGTGGTTTTCTCAATGTTCACAAAGACTCAAATGAAACACAAATCAACCAAATGAAAGATTTCACTGAATCGCTCAACTGAGATTGTTTGGAATTTGACATTCCAGTTTGAACACGTGTTCCATTGTGCTTTTCCTTTTTACCAAGGCTGGAGTACAATTGAATGCAGGGTTTGTATGTCACGTGAATAATGAATGCAGACAGAGCGGGCTCCACACATGGATATTCATTATATCGGTGATGTCTTTTAATTCTGTACTTGCATTTTATTTTCAAACATTTGAATACTCCCTCTCCAGAGTAAAAACAGGTATCGACAGCAGAATATTTGTTTTTAGTTGTAAACATATTTAGAGTGATTTTTATTCACTTTTTCGCTCGCCTATGATGTTACTCCTCTCGTCACAGCACCTAATGCTATCACATGCACATTGTCAATTATGCAAATTGGGTGATGATGTCATTCAGCAACTTTTTGCCAAATTTAGGACAGCCAATACCTACCTTCCTTACTGAGGAGTTGGTAACGCCGGTTTTATGATACCTATGAGTGCTTTATGTTGCCGATGCCAAGCACGTTGTGCAATACAAATAATGCTATCTGTTATGAGCGATTAGGTCTGTATTACAATAGGTTATAGTCACACAATAATCCATAGTGGATATGTATGCAGAGTATGCTTCTGCGTGTGGAATGGGGATGACTGGATATGATTCGCCAACTTTCTGGTTAGAGGACAACCAGCTTCTTAGCCGCAGCGGACTATTCTCTGAATAAAATAGAATATCTTTATTGTCATTGTCACATGTACGATGAAAAGGAATGAATGTCCTTCACTGCAACATTTAAAAGATCAAATAAAGAATTACTCTAAAATGTGCAAAATACACATAGACCCCACATACATCTCCAACAACAGTATTCCACAATCCCTTGTGTGGCTTCAGGACCCACCAGCAAGGATGTGTGTTAGGATGTGTCCTGTGTGTAAGACTCTTTGTCACTTCTATTGGTAGAAAAACGATTACAAAACAATGACACACACACACAACACACACACACACTTGGCCAAACCTCCAGAGCAGATGGATGAGTCCCATCTGGAAGTGGAAAAGCTTGCAG
>JAFBJT010013369.1:22102-52946 GCA_016785325.1 Chascanopsetta lugubris | reverse complement strand
GTGGCGTATTTCTCCTTTCTCAGTGAGGGACTGTGGCGGAATCCAGTGACATCAGAGAGGGGAATCAAATCAAATATTTCACATCGAATCCAAAAAGTTATTGTCATTTTCAAGAAATGATGTTTTGAAAGAATGTGAAATGGCCAATGGTGCAAACCCCAAAGACCTGAGCATCACATTTGGTTGCGCTATTCTGCTCATTTCTTACATAAATACAGAGACACGCAATTATTTTGTGCACTTTTTGTAGTTTCAATTCTTAGTTTAAAGGGCCAGTGCACGGGACTTTGTGGCGTGTGGAGGGGCTGCATGTCTCAGTCAAACATGTTCTCAGCATATGGTGAAATTCAGCTTGGGAGAAAACATACAGAGACAATGGTGGTGCAACATTTAAGAAGGGACCCACTCTTTATATAGTGTCTTAAAGGCTCATTCCCAAGTAGTGAAAACACACTGCTGTTTCATTTCAATATGAATTCTACACACTGAACCTTTGATTTATATCATTCCCCCAAACTATGGAGAAATGTTACAGTTGCGGTGTCTGGAAGAACGGAACCAGCTGAAGTGTGGAGTGTGAATGATAAGTGACGGCCTCCGCTGGTTCCCCCACTGTTTTGGATGGATGCTGCTAAATGTCACTACACTGAACAGTATTACAATAAAAGGAAATGAAGGATGAGAGAGGTTGAAAAAAGAAAAAAAAAAGAAAGATAGTTTATCAAAATGGAAATCACAGAATCTCCTGGAGAGGTATGTGATTGTCGGCGCTGCGTGTTCAACTGCAGGTTCACACTGTTAACGACTTCCTGTGCGGGATAATGAGACGGTGGTACGAGCGTGTGAGAAGCTTCAGAGACGTGGAGAGGGGGAGGGAGAGAGAGAGAGAGAGAGAGAGAGAGAGAGAGAGAGAGAGAGAGAGAGAGAGAGAGAGAGAGAGAGAGAGAGAGAGAGAGAGAGACTGTGGAAAGGTTCAAGTGTCTGCTCTGCTCTCACTGAAGAGGCCGCACTCCGCAGCAAAGTCAGCTTGAGGTTGGATGCTGCAGATGTGCATGGATGTAAATGTTGGACACACTCACACACATACACACACACACACACAGAGACAGTGATGGGGTAATTACATAGTATCGATAACGCAGCTGACGGAGAGGGTCCGGGGCCTTTCATTCACTCGTGCCCCTGCTGACATCAGAGCGGCTTCCTGGAACCACACTGTTCAGAAGAGGTCCGACACGTCACACGTTTCCATTCGTGCCCCACTGCCTCCCGTTGTTGCCATCCCTCCCTCCTGTCCACCTGCTCTCGCTTCGCACACAACTTCTGTTGCCTAGGAGACGTCTGGCAGCCCCCCTGACATGTGGACCACCTCTCCATCTTGCGCTCCCTCTCCCCCCGTCTCACCCACGTGGGCCTGTCACAGTTCGGCTGACCACAGGTTGTGTCGAGTCATTGAGAGATCAGTCTCAATGACCCCCCCCCCCCCCCCCCACACACACACACACACTGCCCGGGTGCCTTTTAGCTAGACGATAAGTCACCAGTGTGCAGAATGAAAGGTGCCACAGAGGGAGAGAAGCAATTCCGCAAATGCCACCGAGTGTCTGGCCTTTTCTGCTCCACTGAACTGGCATTTGGATCGGACCCACACAGGGTGAGGGGTCAGACCTGGTGCCGCAGGGACCTGTGAGGCAGACAGGGGGGAGTTAAAGGGACAGTGTGTCAAGTGATGGAAGAGGTCAAGATAATTAGGCGCAGTGTGTGATCTTTTTTTTTTGTTTTTTTTATACAAAAATGTTACAAAACAATGACATACAGACGTGTTCATGAATTTATAATCATCTGAATGTTTTATTTCCCCTCCACATTACCATTAAATGAGCCCATGAATGTGTATTTACATGAGGAGGGGGGGCTTCTCCAAGGGGGCCGCCATGTTTTAACAGTGGCCCAGAGTGGACATACGGAAAAAAAAAAAAATCTGTTGAGTTCTAATGACAACTGAAGTCCACCACAGGTTCTCTCTCCTCCATGCTCAGAAGAGCGAGGGGTGAGGTGATGGAGCCAACCTGGAACTTCACCTCTAGATGTCACCAAATTGTACACACTTCACCTGTTGTTCAGGTCACACTTCCTACACCATGTCACCGCGACTGCCACCGCTTCTCCTCTACAGTACCAGGAAGTTTTCGTCTCATGGGTCAGACAGACGGCTGCAAACTACACTGTAGCTAACTAACTATGCTGCTGCTGCTCTCTAGAGGCACGGGGCGGCCATTGCAAGTGGTTGGTATTGGCCTAAACGTGACAGCTCGATGAGGAAAATCCTAAATTGAACAGAACACATTTATTGAGGCAAAGAGAAACACTGTGACATCCTGACCTGACCATAATTTGGCAGAATCAAGAGTGTTATTAAAAAGGCTGAGTGGAAGTGAAGTGAAGTGAAGTGACATCTAATGTTGAAGGAACAGATGAACTCAGCCTTCCTCGCCTCCATCGGGCAGAGGAACCTGTGATGGCGCTCAGACACCACTCAGACTGGTGCAGTCTCTGTGGAGGGCACCTGCTTCTGATCTAAATATTATACGGACTCACCTTTATATCTTTGATTTATTGTCTTATTTGTCTTTCCAGTGACAACTTCATCTTTATCAAACTAAATGATAAAAGTGTTCATTTTGAAATATTGTCCATAGTGAACTGGGCTGGCTGAGGAAAACCTCTTGGCATAAGTCAACTGCTTTGGGAAGTGAATGCCCTGCCGTTCCTCTGTCGTGTGTTTACCATCAACAAACAATTTCATTCATTTCCGGTTAATTCAAAAACGATCCAACATGTCGAGCACATGTTCCTACAGCCTGACTTCAAAACGTGAATATAATGGATGATAGAAATGACTCTATTTTTGATTGAGTGATCATTTCAGCATCAAGTTTTAAAGGTCCTGTGTGTTGGATTGAGACAATTTGAGTTTCTGTGGCAGAAACTGAACACGCAACATTTTAGTGATGGTGATTGTTCCGTCACCTGATTGGTCAGAATTCTTCGGCACTCTAAAACGAGCCTTCGTATTTTATATTTTGACAGTACAAACACATTTCCAGTTTCAGTGATGGGTGAGGGCGATGATTAGCGAAGCTGCATGTTCTGAACATGAATGCATCTCAGCACACTACGATCATTTCAACCACATTAAATAAAAGCACAGAGAAATGAATTCATGGTAAAGCGGTAAATTCTACCTTTGATCCTCCTCGGACTTCAGCTCATCTAGAGTGAGGAGAACACAAAAAAGTTATTAAAGGTGTAAAGGGTTTCATTTCATTTCTGTTTAAACAGATAAATGATGGAACACATCTCCACCACCCTGACAAGGTGCCCACTCTGTACATGTCCCATCATGCACTCTACTGTGTCAAGTCAAACTTCATTAAATGATCAAGTGAAAAGAAAGAGTGACTCTCACCTCTTAGCGCAGAACCCTGACTTTCACTCATTTCCTTAACGACTCCATTTCTGCATCGAAAAGAAAAACACAGGTAAGTCTTCACATTTCTAGATCAGAGCAAAATAATATTAGCAAAAAAGAAAATGTCAACTCAATATCTAATAAAGATCTTTATTTCAGAGTTTAAATAGATTTACAAACCATAAGAAAAAAAGAAAATATAAACAAGAAAACAAAAACATCAAGTGATCGTCAAAATATCCACATGTGCATATCGAGGGATTGTAAACAGTCCTGTGAAGCAAGAAAGTGACTCCCCCGGTTCAGGTTCACTCAGCTGGATTTGTTTGTTTGTTTGTTTGTTTGTTGTGTTTCAGTTTTTTTTTGTCCTTTTTCTTTTTTTTGCCTGAGTTTCTTTGATTAACTGCTGGATTCATTTTCCACCAATCAGAGCTCAGAAAAAAATGGGGAGAGGAAGTGATATAAAACAACAGTGGTTTGACAAAAAAGAAGAAAGAAATTTTTTTTTAAATCCCATTCACCCGAAAAACATCAAAACTGAGGGGGGAGGAGTCATTCAGAGGCAATGTGATGTGGACATCAGCTGATGGAGGACTAGTGATCGCTCAGGGCTGAGATGGGCGGGAGGAGACAGTCACAGTTCAACGTGTCAATTTGGTTCTGATGAGTCAGCAAATATTTTTCGCTCTTCCACAAACATTTTTGTTTAACAATCAGGTCTTAGCACTTAATACACAGAAGACAGAGAACATTGCAGCTCACACCACAATTTGAGAAATAAAAACATTACATCAAGAAACTCATAAAAGAAGCCCCCACCCCCGCCCACCCCTTGTAAAGAAAAATAATGGGACAAGCATCAGGTCATTCACAAATGCGACAATTTCAGAGTAAAAGTTGAGAACCTCCGTCCCTGACATAATTTCGGCAGATCATCATTTTATAGCAGATCCAAAACCACAAACACGTCATTAACAGCATGCGAGTGAAGAACATTCTCCTGTTCATGCTCAAACATCAACCCCGTCCACCCACGCCTTCCCACGTCTGTGCTACGTCCCAACAACTGCTCATTAATGTTCAGTACATATTCACTCACACACTCGCTCACACACACACACATAACGAGGAACATCGTCGATCAGAAATACTGCTGAGTGGTGGCGAAGCGTCTTTGAGAGTGCAACTCCTGCAGAGCCACGAATAGAAAAGCAGGCTGACGTTTAATAAAGGTACAGTGTGTAGGATTATGTGGCATCTGGTGATGAAGCTGCATGTCGCACTTGATCATTCTCACCTCACCCTTCTTTTCCGAGCTCGTAGGCGAATCCATGATAGCCTTCGGTTAATAGTTTACTATATGACAGCGACCGAGCCGCTGTAAAAACATGGCCTCCTCCATGGAGAGGAACACACCTGATGTGACTATAAAGGGCTCGTGATTGAAAACAAACAAACGGCAGTACAGCATTTTCACTGACAAGAGACAGAAATCATTTCAGCGCAATCTTACACACTGCACCTTTAACGAATCACTCCTCCCACGGCCCCATCGCAGGCCGCAGGGGTCACTACATCAGGTGAGTCAAGATGGCCGTGGGCCCCGAGTCCGGACACAGAGAAAAACACTGGCTGCGCTCACAGCCGCCACTAGGGGGTGCGCTCCACACCGGGCTCTTTCCACACCCTCGCCCTGCGGTTCCTTTCCTCTCTGCTCCTGTCGTTCACACGTCAAACTGCTGACTAACACGTAGCAGGCGTGTGAGCTGGTGACTCTGCA
This sequence comes from Chascanopsetta lugubris, assembly GCA_016785325.1. Lineage (NCBI taxonomy): Eukaryota > Metazoa > Chordata > Actinopteri > Pleuronectiformes > Bothidae > Chascanopsetta > Chascanopsetta lugubris. Next base: position 47,694 of record JAFBJT010013369.1, on the reverse strand, counting down.
GACTGTCGAGCACTGGAGGAGGTTCAAGCACCGACTGCATAGGTTCCGGTCAATACAGTACATTGGATTTCACGAGCAGCCGAGGGCTCCGGCAGCTTGTTCGCTCGTGCGTCCGGGCCACAAGGAGCACGCGGCTGTGTGATGAGGGCTGCGGAGCAGTCCGACGATCCCCATCCACATTCCACGCCTCAGCTCAGCTGTTGGGATCTTGCCTCTCTCTCTCACAACCTGAAATCCAACGGACGCCTGTTATTAATAACTTTCCCTGTCACACATCGACACCCGACACCCCATGACCCGGAATATCTCCCTCCCTCCGCCACCTTTGTTTGTCTGGATAACCAGCCTTTCGCTCGTGTGTTTTTGTGGCGACACATCTGCGCCCCCCTGCCCCCCCCCCGCGCGAGTTGTTTGGACCGGCGGTATCAGCGAGCGAGGGAAGGCACTAGGCAGAGGGATCGGCTTCCCTTTTTAGGAGCAACACAAGCCCTGGGGCTCTAAAAATGTCAGGGTGAGGCATGACAGGAACCTCATACGTCCCCTTAAGTTGGGGGGGGGGGCGGGTGGCGGGGGGGGGGGTCACGTATATGGCTCAGAGGCGGACATGACTCAGCTTTTCAACAGACACTCACACATGCACACAAACACACAGGTTAATTCTTAAAATTAGGTTACTTTACAAATGCTCTATGTTCTGATCTGACTTGTGATTCTACATTCCTCTCTGCTGCTGCCGCCGCCGCCGCCGCCGACAGTGAGTGATCCAAAAAAAACAGGAAATAAACAAACAAAAAAAAAAGAACACACAACTTGTTTTTGTTCCTCGGACAGTGAGAGGAGGAAACACCTCAAAACACTTTTGTGTGAATTCAAACTAAACTACAGAAGCAGACGAGGAAGTGCCGTCACCAGGAGTTTTCCTGCCGTGTGTGCAGCGTGTGTGTAACTTCTACTCGGACAAGGAGAGGTTAACGAAAGAATAACAGAAAACCGCGCGGGGAACGGACAGAAAGCTACGGTGGCCTTCTTTTCTCCAATGCATCAGGTTGAGGTGCGCATATCGTGACTGCACATGTGATGGGAGGTGGACAGTGGGGCCTGTGCTCGGTGAGGATGGTGATAAAGACAGAAAAGACGGATGAAGACGGACGAGGGGGGGCTGGTAACTATAGATCAGTCCGTGACAGAGGAGGGAGGCGCAGGCTTGGAGGCAGGGAGGTGATCTGGGGCAAAGGGGGCCGACGTGGGGGGGGGGGGGGGGGGGGGGGGGGGGGGGGTGGGGGGGGGGGGGAGGCGAGGTCAGGAGTCCTCGGTGCCTGAGTCGTCGTCGTCATAGCAACAGTCCTCATTGTCATCCTCGTCGTCGTCGTCGTCATCGTCCAGCTCCTCGTCATCGTAGTAGTCATCGTATAAGAGGTTTGAGCCGTCGTCTGTGGGCGGCACCTGGGTGCGGACACAGTACTCGTCCAACGTGACGGGGACCTTCACGCCATCTCGCTCCGCATCAGCTTTGGTCGCGACCACCTGCTTCCTGTAACACCGAGGGAGAAGAGGAATTAGGGTCATGGGGAAGGTTTTGGTCTGGTACTCCGTGGTCCTGTCACACTGAAAGAGGCACCTGATGATCTCGATGTATTCTCTGTCCTTGCCCTTGCTGTCCCGCCACTTGCGATACATGACGGAGGCGTCCACGTTGGCTGGGGAGAAAGTGTTGGGCTCGTTCAGGAGGGAGATGACGCTGAGGAGGATGGTCCTGAGGAGGGGACATTAGAGGTGGCGAGAGGGGGATTAAAATAGAGGAAACACTGAAACGGAGGAAGAGGAGGGGAGCGGGGAAGTCAACATGGAGGTAAAATGAGACATGGGACATTGGGAGAGGAGGACAAAGACTTGCAGAGAGACTTTTAGTCCTTGGCTGCATGAGAGACGATCATATAATCACGTAGTGTGTAATATATAACCATCTGTTATTAATACAGGATCAACCCGATGGATAGATCAAGAGAAGCAAAGCGATTGGTCAGTAGCTTGAAACTCGTTTAAACCTCCCACTGCTAGTTTTCTCTTCCCTCTGGACAAAATGAGTTCTTACATGTGCCTTTGCTTCTGTTTTGTAATCAACAAAGGGAGCCATTATCTTTCAACACACCGATTCATCCTTCACTCAACTGTGTGTGTGTGTGTGTGCGCGTGTGCGTGTGTGTGTGTGTGCAGAGGAAGAAGCAAAGGATGAGAGAAAGAATGGGGACGGTGCAGAGGTTGAATAACTGTGTGTCAAGTGAAATAAAAGGAAATACAGGGCTATGAATTATACGTCATGTTTGGCTGTTTGCTGTGTTTACACTGCAGCTGGCAGTTGAGTGAAGTTCTAAACTTACTGTCATGTGATATTTCAGAATGTTAGCTTTGTGATGCGGCTGCTCCTGGACAGCATGTGATGTGACATTGCAAGAGGGATTCATTTAGTTCAAAGCAGCAGTACTACTAATGCTAGTTAGACGAACCATGGTGTTGATGTTGAACTTTTCATTGGAGAATTTAGCAACAGTATTTATATTGATGACACACCCCAAGAAAGGAGACTATGGAAAAGGCCAAGTCTTTGTGAGTCACTGACAATCACAACAAAATGATTCCAGGTGCCTCCGCCTGGAAGTCAGGAAACAACGCCAAGAAACTTTGGTGACGATTTAAGTAATAATAAACACACGGTGAAGAATACTACATGCCTCATAATCCAGATTACATTCAAATGGTCTGTTTTTCACAGATGGATGATTGTATATGAATTCAAACCTATACAGCAGAGTCTTTATTTCAGATATGTCCCTTTCTGTCCCTTTTTGGTCCCCCAATTATCAATCCAATTTTTTTTTACATTGTATATCAGCAGATTTAAAGTCCCAGTCCGGAACCTTTGTTTGCCTAAAATCTCAAGATACAAACAGTTATTTATTGTTTTCAAAAATAACTTAAGAGCACAACGTAATAAAAATGTGGGTATTTATCCTTCCTCATGAAGTCAAACGTTTGTTGTGTCTGTGCAGTAGCCCTCTCCTCTCAGGAGGCTTTAGGATGTGACTGGGGAAATTTGCCCCGTCATTTCTTCCCGACTTTGAGGGAAACTATGGGCCAACCTTCTGGGTTCCTCAAATATTCAAGCTCATTGTCGTGATGTCAAAGGACAGGATGGCAAACAGGTAATTTTGAAAACTGGAAGTCAGTTGACGTGTGGCTAATTGGACGGCGAAGAGGAAAATGTCGGCCCATTTGACCGCACTGCTCAACTGACACTTTGGTAGAGGCACTGTGTTCTGCTGCACCTTTGCTCTTTCAATCTTGTGTTGCTGCTACAGTGCTTGGCGCTTGTGTTTTCGGACCTGCCACAAGTACTTACTTAATCCTGTCAAAAATCCAGACCTATTTTTGTGCTAATGTTAAAAATGAAAAATGGAACGGGGCCAAAAGCATCACCATGCCACGTACCTGACGTTCTGTGTGGGGTTCCACCGTTCTGATGGCAGCTCTCCGCTCTGTGGGTCGTCCACTGGTGGATGAAGGATGGAAATACACACGTCCCCATTCTAGGAAAGCAGGGGGGAACATGAAGAACTGGAAACTCGTCCTTTTATGTTGTACCCTATGTACTGTAAGTATAGTTTAGACAACAACACAAGGCTGCTGCTCGTTTGAGCCACCAGCGTTCAGTGTTGCAGCAGGATTTGCACGGGGCAGGGTTACCTCATAAATGTTGGGGTGCCACATTTTGGTGAGGAAGCGGAAAGCAGGTGGAGAGTACGGGTAGTCAACGGGGAACTTGATACGTGCCTAGGAGAGAAAGGAGAGAGAATCAGAGAAGTATGAGTGACAGGTGGTTTGTAGCCACTTCTACTTTGTCGAACAGAAGTCAAGTCATGTCACATTGTGGCTTCTTCACTGTGATCTGTGACTGACTGGAAGAATGATTTCAAACCATGACACAGCAGAAGGAAAAGAGTGATTCGTCATCTGTTAGAAAACCTGCAAAGTCATGTGTATCGGTGACAAAGTCACTTGTGGTGACTGAATACAATGCAATGCAAAAAAAATGCAAGGCAAAACCACAAGCGCCTACATTTTACAAGCCGTGTGTGCATTTCATGGCTCTAGTATCAACAGCCGGTAGGTAAATAAAACATTTGCACAATCAGATTGATCAACATCCCTGGTGATTCATAGAATCCTATGAATAGCAGCATGAGGCAAGGCCTTGTAAAAGGGGGAGCTAATGGTAGAGAAGCTAATGACAGTGTAATATAATATGGTATGGAGGGAGGGAGGGAGGGAGGGAGGGAGATGAGCTGTGCATTCAGCTGCTGAGTGTGTGTGTGGAGCTTAGGGAAACAGCAGGAGGCTGGATGGGTGGATGGGTGGGTGTGGGTGGAGTCAGGTGGGGTGTGGGATGGGGGTGGGGAGGTAAGGACGTCATGGGGTTTTGTCCTCACTGCAAAACCACTAACAAACAATCTACTACTCATACACCCCGTTTTCAGCTTTTATATACTCCCCCTGTCATTGAAACCACACACACACACACCAACAATGCTGTTGACACACACACACACGTCTCACTCATAGATTGAACTCCAGTCCACACACACATACACACACCTGCACACAAACACATGCACACACACACACACACACACACTTGTATTTGCTGATTCGGCATGGTCAGCTGGTCCTCAGCACAGAGAACTGTCAAGCGATGAGTGGGGGTGGGGGGCAGCTGGTCGGCTGCATGGGAGCAGGGAGGCGGAGGTGGTTAAGTAGTAGTGGGAGGAAGACGGGGTATTCCACCGGGAATAATGGGGGTCGTGCTCTTTATAATACCATAAGCTTTCTGCGTTCTTTGAACGGGAGCATTCCAAGCAAGCGGGGTGATGCAATGACACCATGTTGATCAAGGAGCAAAAACGCCACAAGTGTGATGCGTCGTCGTTGGTCCTAACTTCAGCGCAACATCAGCGTTCGGAGGTACTGAACATCTACTGTGATACCAACGCCTGACAGAATAAACCGACAGACTTCATTTATGGCTCTGGCTGCTGTGGTTGAGGCCGTTCTTGGGTTTGTATTGCTTTTACTCAGCTTTACTTGAACTCTGACACAGTTTTAGTGAGGGTTTACCTGAGGCACAGCTGGTGGGAAACCTGGAGCTGTGAGATGCCAATGCAGGTCGATCTGAGGAGCATCCCACAGTCTGAGGGCCAACCTGGGGGTCGTACGGGGCACAGCTGGTGGAACCTGATGCTGAGAGATGAGCCACTGGCGATAGTGGACGGCCACTGGGTTGCAGTCCTCGGGGCGGTGGCCTTCTCCGCATCTGTCAAGCAGTAATGAAGGTATCATAAAGTAGTCTTTAATACTCTATGACAACCATGACTAGGATGTGCCATTTACTTAACCTCAGCCTTCACTTTGCACGACCCCTTAACGTCTGCACTGTGCTGTCTGCTGGTGAACACGGGTAAAACGTTGGATGTCACGCTCTGTTTCAGAGGCATCGTCAAATATTGCTTTTTCATATTCATTGGAATAAATTCAGATAGACCACATGTTAATGGAGAGACAACTGGGTAAGTTGTAGAATGGGTCAAGTCAGGCTTTTCATTCATTTCATTAACGATGAGTTGTAAAGGAGTGATAATATGACGTTTTTTTGTTTTGTTTTTTACCGTAAATTGGTTTCAAAGGATTGTGTCTGGGGAACCTAGTGCCGCACAAAAGTGGAACAAAATCCATAAAGTCAGTGCTTGGTGATTTGGAGAAGAGAGAGAGAGAGAGAGAGAGAGAGAGAGAGATAGATATGCACCATTGTGTGTGTGTGCGTGTGTGTGTCTGTGACGGAGCACCACATGAGTCAGAGCTCCATCTTTCTCAAAGCATGAGGACCATTGGTCAAGCAGACTTGGGAGAGTACAGAGGAGAGGGTTTGATTGACAGCTCAGGGAGCAGTTTTGCGACACGCCCCCTCAAAACAGAGAGAGCAGCTATAACTGCTTATCCTTTGAGTATTTTGACTGTAGCAGGTCATTTAACACTTTGGACCTCTGCAAGAAATGGAAAATGGGTGAAATGTAGCATTATATGACGTCTTTATATCACACAAAAGTTGCCTTATGTACATTTAAAGGTGCAGTGTGTAAGATTCCAATCATTTTTGTCACTTCTAAACATATCACAAAACAATTGCATGCGGACATTTTCATGTATTTATAATCACCTAAATGTTTTAGTTCTTCCCTATTACTCTTAAATGAGCTCATTAATGTATGTTAACATGAGGAGCGGGTCCTCTCTACGGGGGCTGCCATGTTTTTTCAGTAGCCCAGAGTGGACACACTAAACATCTTTTGAGCTTCAAGGACAACTGAAGTCGACCATAGGTTCACCTTCATACTCAGAAGGGTGATGGTGAGGTGATGGATCCAACAGGCAACTTCAGCACTAGATGTCACCAAATCTCACAACATTGCACCTTTAAACAACAATCCAACGCAATCTTCACAGCAACTTTGACCACTACATCCTCTCATGGTAAAGCTTTGCAAATTTATTAATTCAAAATGATCAGGCTGGCAAATATTGCTGACTGCATGTTATCAGTTAGTAAGTGCTGGTCACGTGATTCTTCAGTCTTTAAAGTTAACGAACACACCCTGCGTTTACATTGCACCACATTTAACACTGCACTGATCTGGGACACGAAGAGAACGAGATGAGCGGTTCTTGAACTACATGTTTCACAGTTTTTTGCTCCACTGTCAGTCATGTGTAAATCAAATATTTCTGATTGAATCAAAGACACATCAGCGCTGCCTGCAGACTTCAGCCTGAAGTTTCCTAATAAGAAATATCAGCCTGATGCGATATTAAACCCTGGCACCATGTTGCAGCTGAATCAGCTAAACCAGATCCAGAATAGAATTTACTGCTCACCTGCGGCCATAAGTGAAAACAAAGCGTCTTTTCTGGGTCAGATATTGATATTGATTGCTTCTTCTGACCACTTTAGCAATAAAAGCGAGGCCATGTGTTCTTTGAATTGTGTTCCTGCTCTTCCTCAGAAAAACTGATGTGACGCCCACATAGGGGACAGATCCGGAACAATTTTTGCTCTACATGTCTGTTTGGAGAGGATGGTTTGCTTGTCCTGTGTTCATGCTGCAGAGCTCCTTCTGAACTGTTGTCCTCCCCTAACAAATCTACAAATGACTGTCACTTTTTATTGTTTGTTCCAGGGACTTCTCTGCAAAGTTTCTCGTTAACCATCTTTGGCGCAGTGCAGCATGAAATCATACACATGCAGCGACACATCAACACGCTTGAAATGGATAATGCATGACACACGGGTTTAAGGTGCACCCAAAATATCCTCCCGGTGCTTTTGAGTGACAGGCTTATTTCCTCCCTCTCATTGTCTTTTGTTATCTGCATATGTCTACATAAACATGCAATCCTACACTTCAGCATTCAATGCTGTCGTATTCTAGAAGGAAATGTAAAGCTTTGTTTTTCAAAATACCTCTGGCGAGATTTTTTGCATTCCCATGAACAAAGCGGATCTTGTGTAGCCTTTTATAACAGCACTTCAAACCCTCCGTGAAACCCTCCTATACAGCACCCATATAAATGCATGCGCATGATGCTACGATAAAATGCTCGTCTTTAGGAGGCAGTGTGACACAGGGTTACAAGCCGAGGAGATGAGAGCCTGCACTGAGCCTCTCATCACGCTATGCCAAATAAAAAGAGACATCTGTCCTTAATGACGGCATCACCGCCCTATTAAAGTGCTCATAAATGCTCCCTGAAACATCACTGCGGAGCTGTCAGACTACATTATCCTCGTCTACTTTGTCTGCTTGCTCAAATGCAAAATGCACGCCTTGTTTATCTTTACTGAGAGTCAGTTAATTGTGCATGAGAGTTCGGCGGCTGTGATTCTATGTTAAGTTCACAGTTTCGCCTGCCGGATTCCGCTGAGCAGATAGATGAATGTGGCAGGAGAAGTGTTTGTATCATAGAACTGATTCTACCTTCACCTCATACACACTTTAATGGGCATTTTAAGCGAGCTGACTGCAGATTACTGAGACATTAAGAATAGTGTCGAAGAGCTAAACTGATGATAATGACCAATAATGTGTTTATTCTCTCTTTTGCACCAGCCCATGACACCATGGCAAAAAAGTGTGGGCAACACTGCATTACAGCATTACCTAATGAGAAGTACCGATGCATTAACTTCCAGTGACAATGGATATATGTTATACCAGACAGTCTCTTTTGCTAGAAATATGCAAGAAATAGTATTACAACATTTCAAAGTAAAATCCACTTTGTCAAGGCTTTATCCTTTGCTTGCTATATTAGGCCAGTAGTTGTTAGCCGGTAGGTCATAACTCCGAATTCGGTTGAAAAACTAAACTTCTGGGGTCGTGCTTAAGAGTGTGTGTGTGTGGGGGGGGGGGGGGGGGGGGGGGGGGCTTTTATCTGGAAGGACATGAGCTTCCATGTAAATGCACTTTTATCTTGAAAGCTGTGCTCCTGGCCAAGAGGAGATTTGCATCAATAAGTACTTCTGACATCCGTTCAATATGCACATTGCACCGGCAGAGGCAGTTTCTGCTGACCATGGCATGTGTGAACCTGGCAAGACGAAGGTATGATGCCGAGTACACTTCACGGAGGTTTTCTCGCATTGACGACAAAAGAGAGGGAACAGAACCACGGTGTTTGCTGTGCAGCAGAGGGTTAGAGAGTGGAAGCGAAAAACACTCGAACCAGAGGAGAACATTCAAATATGTCTCTGGAAGTGGAATTATTGCAAAAATGTCTCTCATCTACAAAGCAAGAGCAGGCGCTTCACTGCCTCTCAACATGCAGCTCACTACATTGCAAAAGAAGCCCGACAAAACTGCAAAGGAGCTCATTTCACCAGACTCTGTGTATGACCTCAGCGTGGCTTTGTCTACCACCATCAAAGACATGACAGTCTCCAAGGGCCAATGTGTGTGTGTGTGTGTGTGTGTGTGTGTGTGTGTGTGTGTGTACGTGTGCGTGTGTGTGTGCATATAGTTCAGCTGTACGTCCACAGATTTGCTTCAAGAAAAGGTGAAAACATAAGTTCATAATTAATACAAAAATTGCCCCAAATAAACACCTCATAGCTCAGAGTTCTCAGAAACTTTGTTTATATATAAATATATACACACACACACACACACACACACACACACACACACACATTTCCACTTCCACTCCATCCATGCACCTTAGTACATTATCTAAATTTCCCATAAAGACCTATAAATTGTAAAACTTGCCATTCTTTGACAACTCAAGACAGCGCATTAAAGAGGAGAGGAAGTGACGTCACGCGGTCCGAGTGAGCTGTTCTTATTTTCTGCCAAAGACAAACAGGTCTCAACAGGAGCAGGGAAGCTGCTCCGAACGAAGCGAGCTTCTGTGTTATCAGCGTTTATTTACCTCTGTCTTCATCTTCCTGGTGTCACCTCCAGTCCGATAACTTCTCTTCATTCCGGTAGAAACGCTCTCACTTGTTTGTTTACACGAGGTACCCGCTCTACCTGCGGGAGGGAGAAGTGGGGTTAGGAGGGGAGGGGGGGGGGGCTGTAGGGGGCTGTAGGGAGTTCTGCGCCGCTCGACCACTGTCATTGCAAAGTCTCCATGTTGTTTCCGCCTTCGAGTGACATAAAGCTGGTCAGCCCTCGGGGGCCCCCTCCTGTCCCGGAGCCCCAAGGATTCGCCTTGCATTCTGGGACTTGTAGTATTAGGGGCTGTGACCATCTGCTCCTCGATGCAAATTGGACTGTAGACCAGTTGATTAATGAGCGAAAACGCTTTAAAGGTGCAGTGTGTGATATCTTGGTCATTTTTTTCACCTCGAGAAATATTACAAATCAATTACATTCTGACATTTTCATGAATTTGTAATCATTTGAATGTTTCATTTATTTCCCATTCCCCTCACAAGAGCCTGTTAATTTATATTTACATGAGGGGTGGATTCTCTCTATGGGGGGCGCCATGTTTGTGCAGTAGTAGAAGTGGACGTACTAAACATCTTCTGAGTTTTAATGTCACCTGATGTTTACCATAGGTTCTCCTGCATATTCACTGCACCTTTAAAATAAACAACAGGGACCAAAGGAAGGAGCTGGAACGCAGTGGCAGCGGGTGATCTCAAAACAATCCTTACCATTTAACCGGCGTTATACAGTGATGACGTGGCTCTGACTAAGCTGGAGTTCAACCAGCGTGTAAGATTTTCATTTTTGTCACTTCTATTGGTAGAAAAAGAAATTACAAAACAAATACCTGATGACGTTGTCCTTATCTCCTAAATGTATTATTATCCTCCATCACCCTTAAATGAGCCAATTAACGTATATTTCCTCTCAATGGGGGGCCGCTATGTTTTTTACAGTAGCCCAGAGTGGACATACTAAACATCTTTTGAGTCTTAAAAGACAAATAAAGTCTGTCATGGGTTCTCGTGCGTGCATGAGTTAAATTCTCATTATCTACTCATGTTTGTATGGGATGAACTTGGACCAGCCTTGAGTAAAGCCATTCAGGGACATTCGATTGCAAGATTCAGGACATGGTGTCAACCACAGCACAATTATGCACAGTATTGAACCAAAACCCGACTTTTGGGTGATGAAACTCACCGTGACCAGAGATGCACTGGGATCGAATGACACATACAGTGATAGAGTGACCTTTGTTGCTGTCAACATTTCATGGTAACATCGTCTCATTAATTTGATGCAGCCGTGAAATGATGTATTGATCAGCGGATCAGTGTAGTGCCTCATGGTAAAGACAATCAATGGATTTTAATCAGGTGACTCTCATTAGGCATTATGAAGGACATTTGACCAAACCAATACATTCACCACAAGAATGTGCAGGGTGTTTGTATTGCATGAGCAAATAATGTCATTTTAGGTTCATGTCCACCGTACGGCGCACACTGCCGATCGTTTTCACCAGTTTGGCAGTTTACTATTTGTGTTTGCCTTTACCAGGTCGTCACTCATTCCCATTTATAACCATCTGGCGTTGTCTTTGTTGTCAGCGTTGCATGTCATCGTAGGTCCTCCAGGGAGAGGATCAATCAACTAACACCGTAATAGGATGAGGTTGTTGTCCTGGTGGACGTGTCTGGCTCTTTTCTCCCACTCATCCCCCCGTCATTTTCCCTCACCATTTTTGCAGAATAATTTGCATAATCAGCACTAAATAGCCTGCATTTTACTGATGATTTATTTTAGTTATTGATCGCTAATGTTGTTGTTGGTCATTACAGGGACAAGGAGGAATCCTTCTTGGACATTAAGAATAAACCGGCACCAAAAGGAGAAAGAGATTTGACATCTGTATATGTATTTCTCAATTGGCTGTGTCAGGAATGTAGGGTGAATTTTCTTGGTGTACTATTGTTTGTGAGATGAAATTGCACCTCCTCACAGACAGGAGGTGCTGTGACGCCCGGTTGCTGTTCTGACTTCCCAGCTCCCCGATGGAAGACCAACTCACCAGTGATTGGAGCAGGGCATTCAAAAAGGCTCAAGCAGGAAGATCCAGGTGGCTTCTTTGTTCCCGTCCAGCCGTCGAACCCCACGGTGCCACAACCGACTGACAGATCGCAAATAGACACGTTAGATAATTAAAAAAAATTATATTCCAGACGTTTGAACGCTGTAGAAGAAAAGACCTGGCATTCCCCTTTTCCCACTGAACCCTTTCCATTGCTAATTCAGTGCCAGCGGTTCAACTCCAGCCTCCACCTTATAAATGAACTGGTCTATGTGGTGCATATCTCTCTCTCTCTCTCTCTCTCTCTCTCTCTCTCTCTCTCTCTCTCTCTCTCTCTCTCTCTCAGAGAGGCATAATGGAATGCATAATGCATAGTGTCAGCTAGGATCATGGTGGTCACTTGTGTTGAACAGATGAACCCAAAATCACAACACTGACTGAACCATGGATAGAAAAGATTCTTCTTGGAAGGTCTTGGAATTATATATAAATGGAGAGGTGATGGAGGCTGGTGGGCAAGGGAAAAGTTAAGGACATAAAAACCACTACATCACTTGAACTAGTTCTCGTGAAGAATTTGTATTTTTTTTTATGTTCATTTAACCATAATTTAACCGGGAGAAATCCCATTGAGATTAAATAAGAACCTCTTTTCCAAGGGAGTCCTGGCCAAGATAGGCAACAGCAAATACAAAGTTACACAGTTCAAGCACAAACCAACACAATTTCAGAGTAAAATAAAAGAATGAAAGGATAGAAAATTAAGAATGATGGGTGTTCTTTCTTAAAAAGCCATCCGATCTCTGAGGCGATGGGCCGCACGGGTTAAACCAAGACATCAGGAGGCGGCGAACGACGACGCTGCTGCTGCGCGTACATGTGCACGTACAGGGACCGAGACTGACAGGCACAAAATGCTTGAATGATAGAAAAGACCCTGACACAGACCCCCAATTGTTCTCTTGAAAGTGCAACGATGGCTGAAGTCAGTCATCCTCAGCCCTCTCTTTTCTTTAAGAATATCAAGGGACGGTACTTAGCTTGGTTTGAAGGGGGGTCTGTTTCCCCTCGAACGTGACATGAAGAGCGGAGGCCAAACATCACGGGCTCGGCTTCACCATCGCAATGAAACTTGGTCCCCGACTGTTTCATGGTCCATCGGTGGCTATCGCGTGTCTGTCACTGAGGGAGAGCCGCCGTCGTTTGGCTCTGCCGTGGGCCCCACGTAGTGCGCAGTGCTCAGGGCCTGTGTTAGATTCATGAATGCGTGCTGGCTTCACCACGCCTCCGTTCATTCACAGTCAGATGTGTCTCATATCCCACGTTCACTGCACAGACGAAGGAACCCGAAACACTGATGCGTGCCCCTCCATCGATCTTTAATTCGCGTGGAAGAACAGAGAGCGGCAGTGTCTCTGACCTCCTGGGCTTCCTTCACGTCATCCACACGACCCGACCGACTGTTGGACTCGTGTCTTTGTCAGAGAATCTTCTCAAATCCAAACAGTCGGACCACCAGAAAGAAATCAAAGCGAGGAAACCATTTCAAAGGCGGCCGAGATAAAACAGACCCTGAGCTAAATGTTTGTGGTGTCGCTGGAGGGGGGCCTGAATTCTGGCGTGTTTGGGAGCCAAACACATTTGACCTCATCACGGCGTTTGTGTGTTATCTTCACACCTTACACAACCCTACCTTTGATCTGTATGTTATCATTGCTCCTTTGATGCTTTCACCCAAAGTGACTTCCAGCTGAGCGCAAGGGGTAAAGCCTCAGCACAGAGGCAGCACAGCCACCGAGAATAATAGAATGGAAAAGAATGTGGAACACATGTGCCAAAATTCATTAGTCCACCACTCGTGGAACCCGGGTAATTGATTAGGTTCTGAATTTTAATTTAAGACTCATTACTACATCATAAACAGCTCATGTGTCACACGAAATCGTCTTAGTCAAATATCACACTGAAATTAATTAAAAGGTAAACTACAGAAGCATAGTCTCACTGAGGGCCAGAGTCGAACTAATGAATATATTATTCAGCTGCAAGACTTTCTTCAGACTGCATACGAGGCGAGAAGCAGCGAGGAGAAAAATCATTCAACCTGCACCTTCCCATTTAAAGCTTCTGAATACGGTCTACTCCCGCCTGTGCTCCTCTATGACAAGTGAGCCTTTTGAAATGCAGCATTCCTGAGACACAATGTGATCCGAACCGCCGATGAAAGTGCACATTCACAATATTCACAGGGGGATCTCATTATGTACTTTAATTAGATATTTTCTCTGCACAGATTCACCCTCGGACTCGCGCAAATGGACTTTTTTTTCCTAAAAAGATATCAAAGTGCATGAGAGATCAGAAACCTCTCCTGATTTGCGCTGTAAAGTTAGAAAGTTTGAGATTTTCTGGGAAATCCATTAAGGGGCTTTCACAGAGTAACTCATTAAGTTCCTGTGAGATATTTCACCATTGTCGAGCCAAATTAAAAAGGGAGAGGCAGATGTAAGAGTGGCGCCGGGCTTTCAACTTCGACTGCCGTTTGCCATGTTGGGGTTCTTTGAGGCGCGTAGGAGAACGTACGGTTCCTTCAAGGTAAGACTTTTGTAAGAGCGACTGTTTGAAGGGGGACGTGGGAAAACGAGGGGTAGCGCGGGCAATACGACGCACTGCAGAAACAGCCTGTTACATAATGGACACCAATATTGGTCCAGTGTTTATACCTTCAAAGGAATCTCCACATACAATTCGTTTCACTTGACAACTGGATCCCAGTTGTCCTTGGATTCATCTAGAGCCACAAGATGAACTGCACTCACTTGCATTGTATGAATGTTGGGTGGGTCAAAGTGAACGGTCCGGTAAAGTGCTTTGGACAGTTACAAGTATCTAATTAGGAATAAATAGACAGACCATTTACTAAACCAAGTAATGTGTGATTAAAGAGCAATATCACATCAAACCATAATGATCTTTGACATAATAAATACAAAGGCAAGGTGGCAGTGGCTCAACGGTTAGAGCAGACGCCGGTCACCGGTTCGAACCTCACTTGGACCCTGCTGCAGTGACACTGTTCCAGACTGATACCCCCCAATGTACCCTGTATGTGTACCCCAGAAAACTGGATAAGTGGCTGAGTATGACATGACATGACATAATGCACTGTCCCTAACGTTCACTACTCTGATGATGAGAGCCCCCGCAGTAGAAACTTGGATTTTTGGGGTCACTATTAAAGAATGGTCTGTCCTTTTTGGACAATAACTGGGATGTTTACTTCGTAGGTTTCCCCACGTATCATTCCAGTCATCCCCAGATATTCCCAGGACCAATATGCCCTGTCCTCATTTCTTTGTGACCTGACCAATAAGAGCCATTGTTTGTCCGTCCTGGGAGTAGAGTGTATATACAGTATACTTCAAAATACCGAAGTTGCGTCTATAAGGAGGCAGTTTTCCGTGCAGCAGTGCAGATGATGTAGAGGATTAGCCCAGTTCTTTTGTGGCTTTAAATCAAGTGGCAGAGTGACAAGAGACAGTGGTCAGGAGTAGATTCAATTGAGTGGTTTCCCAACATCATTGGCCAAAGGTTTTATATCCCTTTATGAATATAAAGTCGTTAAATGACATGTTTTAAAGATTCCTCTGACAGGCAGCGAGATGGAGCCGCTTTCATGTATCAAGCAGCGCGGCAGTTTTATGTGAACTGCGAAGTTATTTACATCATCATGTTTGGGTTTTAACATGCGGCTGCAGCATGAAAATAGGGGTCTGAATGCAGTTCACAGCTGAGTAGAAGAGGCTGTCTGATATCGCTATGGCTTCCCCCCTGCTGTTAGAAGGTAGTGGACATTTTAAATGAGAACAGCGAGATATTCTCAGTGTGAAACAAGTTGAAAGTGATGACTTTAAAACTCAATTTTATACATGGGGGTTGGTGATCACCCCCCCCCCCCCCTTTGAGGACACCACTTAATGTACACACACACACACACACACACACACACACACACACACACAATCAAGTACCATTTTAGAAAAAGACAAAAGACGGATCTGATGCTCGTCCAGTTATTATCAGTCATGTCATTACACCACGTATCTAATATCCACAGTGTCCATTAATCCACCCACTGCATAATCATCACATTTCCCTGGCGCGAAAATGTAATTTATCACTTTTCAGAGTGTTCCTGAAGGAAATCAATCTATTTTTTTTTTTGAGGATGTGTAGCTGCATCAGATGAAAGACCTTATTTGACAGATGTAATGTTTGTCATTTCTGGCCGTTTCCCTGCAGATTTGTACCCCAATGGCCTCTGAGGCTCATATGATGGCTATTATAATGAAATTCACAAACTGTCAGCACTTTGGATAATGTAGGTTGGACATCAGTGGGTAATGAATCAGATGCAAAAAAAAGGCATTTTCCACTTGCATGCATTAGTAGCCAGGTACAGAGTGTGTTTGCGGCTCTCTGAGCTCAGTTTGATGAAGGTCCCGCGTGATCCTTCACCTCAACCCTCCGCCGACCATGTTTAAACCATGAGACGGACAAATGGGAAGAGTACAACCACCCACTTGTTCTTATCCTGGAAATGGTTCTCTGTTCCAACAGTGGCCGTGTGCAACCAGAAAATTAAAAGTGAGAGTTTCAGCGGCTCCAGCCTTCCAGCTCAAATGTCACAGTATTGACCTCGCTCAGTTCTGTCATGTAAGAGAAAAAAAAAAATTAAAAAAGAATGGCGGCCTCAAACCGACCGCTCAGGTTTTCAAAGTATTTCAAGGGAAGTTCACATTTTTAACCTTATTTCGATTCGCTGACCTTTAGCTGGAGTGGTCGAAGATTGGATCCAAGGAGATTGCTTCCTGAATTGAAATGTGTGACAGAGCGAGGGCTCTTATTTCCCCTTTCTTCTCACGAAAGCGAGCTTGCTTTGCCTTCAGTTTAGCTTTTCAACTCACATTTTTGATCATTTTCAAATACTGGTATGATAACTGCGCAGGGGGGAGTAACCTCGAGCTGACGGTAATTAGTCATTATGCCGAGCAAAGTGATATTTAGAGCTTACAACAGAGGAAAACACTAATTAAAGGTATTCTGTGGTAAGTGTTTATTCAGATTGGTTCTTCTTTCAAACATTCGACATTCAAACAGACTATAGAAAATCTCTGAGTCTGAACTCATGAAACATCTCATGATGAGGACAGCTGTGGTTAAGGATGTGGAATGGGTTTGTCCTCTAACCAGAGGGTTGCTGGTTCTATCCCTGTCTGCCCTGGTCCCCACTCCAAAGTGTACACAGCAGCACTGTGCTTTATGAATACAACGTGTAGATATATGTAAAAGAGTAACTCAGCGCTAACATCACGTTCACAGCATTACAATGCACATCTGCACCCGGAAAAATGATGAGTGAATGTTTAAAAGTATATGAATCTTCAATGAGCAGCAGGACGAGGGCAGCACTGGTCGCAGCCCACCCTGCTAAGGTCAACTTCACTGTCAGGTGACGTTGAGAAGCACTGAGCGTGCAGGGACCTCATTTGTGCACACGGAGCAGAAATGCCCCCTCACGGATATGTTTATGTGCACATATGGGTGAGGGTTTAACATTATGCAAATTCCGAGGCTCAATAAATGCCATAAATTTGGCTTATGCCTTCAACAGCCCTTCACATTAACGTGCTTCGGAGAAGATGTCTACTTGGATCTGCACCAAAGTGCACACACTGTTGGATATTATACACCTAAATGATCATGGTTTGCAGTTCAAATCCAAAATGAAAAGTCTTGGAATGTCTAAGGAGGTTCGAAATGAAATGAAAAAGATGAAGGGGGAAAAAAATGCGCGTCTCATCCTTCCAGCAAGTTTCATAGAAATCAATTCAAATCCCTCTGAAAAACAAACAAATGAGCCAGGTTCCAAACATCATTTCCTTGGCATAAAACATAATCATGTCGTAATTCAACGCTAACATATCTTCACTTTCTTTCGTACAAGTGTGTGACCTTAAACATAACATCCGGACTGTGGCTGATTCGAGTTTGGGATCGTTGGAATCATTTGTCTAATAATGCAGCGTTTGATTCTATGTTTTTCGGAGTATCTCGAAGACACGCACAACTTTGTTTATTCATATAACCCTGCGTGTGAAAACCAATCAGCTGCACTGAAACCCAGCAATGTGACAGCTGTCTCTCTCCTTTCAACCAAATCTACCAGCACTAATTACTCCGGGTCTCTAGATTTGATGTTGCTCTGTTCAGCCCACCTGCTTGGAAACGGTTCTCATACAGTCAACACTTTAGTTCTAATTGAGTTCTCCCTTACTTCTGCTGCCGATCCAAAGACAGAGGATGTGGGCTATAGAAATAAAAATGGATTGATTCATTCGTCTCCGGTATTATGCGTCGTTTTCAGCTTCGACTTCATCTGATTTTGGTTCATTTTTTTTTTTTTTTTGTGTTATTTCCACAGTGAACTGATTCCACTCCACCTCTTGACAAAACAAATCTATGTACACATTAAATGTTCCTCCTGAATGCTTTAACAGTCCTATCACCATGTGGCAAATATGAAATGGGGGTGGAAGGGGCACACAATGCTAACGATGACTTCAAACAGGAAGGGATGTCAGTGTGCATGGCGCCAAACGTGCATGCGAGCTGGACTATGAGCCTTCGCCAGTTGAGTTGGTCTGAGCAAGTGGAAACAGGACGGTCGAACCATCAGTTGAAACACTGAGCTCGTGTCTGAAGGAAACTGCTCTCCGTTGGTCCGACTCATTCCAAATGTTGGTGTGATGTTGTTGTTGACTCGTACTTTTGAATCACAAATAATGTACACAGAATCACGTGTCCTCCCATTAGCCTCGTCCGCACAGTGCCCATCCGGATTGTTGTATACGAGCTAAGAATCTGATGGAGTCTCTTTTTGTAGTATTTTCACACGACGGCGAGGGGGTGAAGAGGTTTTGAGGGGAATCCACCATTGTTTTAAAGACGCAGTGTGTACGGTTTTCCATCATTTTTGTCACTTCTATAAATATTTCAGAGCACTGACATTTTCATGAATTCATAATCACCTAAATGTTTTGTTTTTTCGTACCCTCAAATGAGCCAACGAATGTGTATTTGGCCCTCTTTGCGGGGGCCGCCGTGTTTTTACAGGAGCCCAGAAGGGAGGCAATAAGCTAAATACGTCGAAGTTGCTCGAAGCTGCAATGAAACCCGACTGGGTCACAGAAGCAAGGGACCCATCTTGAAAATCCACCCGTTGGAAGAATGTGCGTAGAAGGGAAAACGATGCCAGACGACTAAATGTGCCCCCACGCTCGGCTCACACGGGAGAGATGACTCACACACTGTGTCGCCAAATCTCATGCTGATGGGGAGGCCATTAATAGTAAAAGGCCTTTTACTCCCATCTGCACTGATCTTTCCCCACCTGCTGACTCCAGTTATGATCTTTACACATGCCTGAACTCTGTGATGTCCCTCTGAATCCTTTGAAGACGCCGACGTCTCTCCTCGCCATCTAACCTCAAAGTGGACTGAGTCGTGCGAAATGACACGACAGAAGGTCCAATCTCAAACGGGCGTCCGGTTCTCGATTCTTCGTCCTGCACTTTTGGGTCAGTCACATGAGAATGCGGTGCCACAGTAATTGTTCCCCTTTAACGAACACAGCGTGAAACACCAGGCGGTGGGTGAATGTTAAAGATGCTTTGAGACATGCACTGAACTCCTGGTGCACACATCAGAGACTCCAGGGTTCGTTCTGCCAGCCTCCTGATAAAAAACACCGAGAATGTTCAGAAGAGCTCGTGTCAGAGCGTGCGAGGATGTTATCCGATGGATTCTCCGGCGCTCTGAAACCTGGAAAACTAAAAATATACAAACATCCCAGGGATGAAACTGCAGAGACGCACAAAGGACATCTTATCAGGCTGTCGTGTCATGCCACTTGTGTTCATTTGTACAGTTGCAGAGTTCAGTGTCAGAAATAGCACACCAGGATGTGCCGTTCATGATAAATGTGTTCCATCTGGTTGATTTAAAGGGGCAGTGTGTACGACTTTGGGACATCTAGGGGTGAAGTTGCATGTTGTATCCATCACCTCACCCTCACCCCGCTGGGCATGCAGGAGAACCAGGAGAAGCAGTTGTCATTCAAACTCAAAAGATGTTTAGTACCTCCATTTTAGGCTACTGTAGAAACATGTTTTTAAAAAATGGCGGCCTCCATAGAGAGATTTTATATTTTGTATGTCTCGTTTTTACTTTTTAGACACTTGTCAAGTTGATAAAGACGATCTTATCGTATCGTATCAAACTTTTAGAAGTATGGGTGAGGACCCAAAGTAATCTACAGCCGAGTTTGTGTCATTCACCCTGTCACACAAACGTTCATACTGTACATCTATAAACACAACACAACAGCGCGGATCAATTTGGCAACGACTCAGCACTCGTCATCGGGAGGACTTGGGTTGAAACCACCGACCCTCTGGTTTCGAGGACAACCCCTCCAACCCCAGAGCCACAGCTGCTTTAGCACCACACTAATACTTTATTCCCATCATCCAACTGTGAGTAACATATTGTCTGCTGTCTAACAATGGAGTATTGATTTTCAGTCTGAAGTGACACGCGCCGGTCAGAGAGACGGAGAATTACAGTGGAACATGACACGCAATCACAGTGACAGGCTGTCCGTAAAAAAGCAAGGCTTTACTTTTGGCGTGGACAATTTAACAGCTTTTGGTTTTTATTTCCTTGTAAACTGCCAATTGTTTCACAGCAGCCAATAAAACGTGAGGCTCTGCAGAATGAGAGGCGGCCATGTTTGCCGGTTCCCCGTCTCTGACTCGGCACGTCGTACATTATATCTCCCATTGATTGATGATGCAAGAGCGAAGACGCACGAATTGACATCAGAAACCTCGACAATGCTGAAGTGTTTCCTGGAGGTGTAAAAGCCTCTCGATGGGCTCGATGCAAATTGATCCGACGGCGTATCTCACAATATGCTGTGCGCGGTTAACCTGCGTGAAGTGTAAACTGAATGCCCCCTGTTGACATTGTGCATGAACACCTGCTGCATAGCTGCATGGCTGTGCAGCGCTCGCACCACATTTCATTTTTTTGGCTAATTGGAAGTTTGAAGGGGGTCGTTATGTCAGGATATGATCTTCTCTCCGCGTACCAGTAAATATGTCCTCCCTCAGCAGCCCGGTGACATCACTGACTGAAAAGAGCGATGATGAATCACTGGGGGTGTTTGTTACCTATGTTTTCTTTTATGAAATTTTTTTTAAAACATTTTAAAAAAGCAGACATGGGAATATTAATTGCACCTGTGTCCTTTCAAACACGGCATAAATGCTTTTGCTCCTAATGAGAAAAAGAAACAAGTCCCCGGGAGGGACTGCTTTTTGTTTTCAGGGCAGTGCCATCAAAATGTTTGGAGGAGAACTGTTTTGGAGGATGTTATTGTTACTTGTTCACTGATAATGTGGCAGGATGGGCTCTGGGGGGCACGACAAAGAGGAGGCGGAACAACTGTGCGGTTGCAAGAAGAGGACTGATGATCCAGATCCTGGTGAGGACCCTGTCTTTGATCATTTATACATGGAGGAAAGTCTCTTGGTCTGTTTGTGGATAAAGTTTTCAAGCGAGCGAGAACGTGAGGGCAGAGCAGAGAGGCGAATGCAGAGAAAAGACAATTGGTTTGAATTCAATAATGGATTTAATGACAGCAAGAGAAATAATGGAACGAGACGCTTCAAGCAGCGGAGTTAAAAGAACTTTGTGGCAGGTGCAAAGAGACGGTGGTGACCTCAACGATGAGGTCACGTGACGGGCGTCGCCCTTTCAAAAACACAACCGTGCCAAAGTAGAATCACGAGATCCATCTTTGAGGCTGCCCCCCGGGAAGCCTGCCACGTTCGTTGCTTTGTCGGCTGCGGGGCATGCGACCGTTTCACCAGTGGTGACGAGCACGCGGCGTGTCTGGCTCTGTCGCCCGTGAGGCCGGCCGCCGCCTCTCTGACGCCGCCCTAGAGCACTGCTGGTGCATCGCAAGACCGCTAAGCGGCGGCAATCACATATAACTCGGGTCACGTGATACCTCGGTTCCACCTCTGAAAAAGACGCGGCGTCACTCCTGCCAGATACCAAACAACAATCCGAATGCAAAATACATCGAGCGTATCGATCTATTTCATCAGTCGGCGGTTGTGTTCTCCGGAGGAGGCGGAGAGTAAACATGCAAATGCACCGAGTGAAAGCAGAGCTCTGTGTAATGTCTGCAGTGAGGAGCTGAGACGTAATATAGTTACACAATGGGAGCTATATACAGTAAGTAGTTCAGCTTTGTTCATAGCGAGTGTTGGGGGTGGGGGGGGGGGGGGGGGGGGGGGGGGGGGGGGGGGGGCGGGTGAGGCTTGCATGGCAACTGAGACAAAGTGTGAACGAGCAGTGAAATGTATCTTCAGTATCAGTTCAGAGTCTTGGTAAAGTCTCTATTTTCTCATACGCCCTCGTTGGAGAACAAACTCAGGATAACATGGGATTCGATGTGACTCTCCTGTGCGTCGTCCTTTAACATGGCGCCCACCACGCCGGACGCGCTGCCCATTGCCGCGCCTTTGAATCCAGTGTTTTTGTTGTCTTTCTTTTCTGCTTCACCTATTTCATTCTGCACGAGTGCCAAGAAATGATCGCTCATAACAAAGAAGGCACGGTGGAACATCGCCAAATTCATATTGCCAAGTCTGCACCTCAGAAGACCCCCCACCCCCCCGCGCCTCCAACCCAAAGACAGCTTCCCAGCACCGCGCCCAGGTGAGCCAAGTGACCAACTGTGCCCACTGCATCACTGTATTGCGCATACCCATTATTCCACTGGCTGTAAATTGCATTTCTTCTATACACACACACACACACACACACACACACACACACACATATATATATATATATATATATTTTTTTTTTTTTTTTTTTTTTTTCCGAGACTCTAAACCGAGGTCCTGACTCTCTGTGGTTGTTAAAGATCCCCTGACATCATTTGCAAAGAGTAGGGGATTCTCCCGCGTGTCAGGGCCAAATTCCCATCCCGGCTGTCTCCACCAAATAATCCCTAACTCTCTAATTGGCATTCTCTGCCGTCACCCAATGACTTTTCAAAGTCTTTCCTGAGGGAGCGAATCAGATGGTGTGAGGAGCGTTGGGTCTTTGGGGCGGAGAAAAGGCCTTGTCCTAAAAACTCATCCTTTGAGCTTGGGACAGAGGCGGATGTCTTCAGTCAGGTGATCTGACGCTATTGTGTGGGAATAAGAGACAAAGGATGGAGCAAGTGCCCAAACACCGTGAATTCTAAAATCAAAACCAGTGGAGGGAGGGAGGCGAGAAAAAAATAGCTGCAGCATGTCCTCTCTTTCTGACCTTGTTGAAAATCCTGCTGCTGCGTTTTTGAAAGTAAAAAAAAAAAACTAAAAACTAAAAACTAAAAAGATAAACGAGATGGGTATGGAAGAGTGAGCAGCACATGAACTACAATGATTGAGGTGCGATGATACGAGGGCACGGATGACAACATTACACTCTCGCTGAACCTGAAACTCAACCTACTTTCCTGATTCGCACTCGTCCTTTTAGCAGTTTTTTAATATTACATAGAATAACCTCCTGCGAGTCACCAGTGCCGGCGGAGAAGCAGCGTGGAAGTTTGTCACAGAGCTGACAGTGACAGTGTCCTTGCCTCAAAAGACATCATCTCCGACTCGGTTCCTCGAAAGTTCAGCAGATATCTTTTTTTATCTTTTTTTTATGGCCTTATGGTTCTATGTATATATACTACATGCACTGCATTCTTTCTTTTCACTGAGTGAACTGCAATTCTGAGCACGACAGGGTTAAATGGAGGCTCAACCGCTTGGTCCAATTCTGCTTCGTACTTTCTGCTCTGGCGGCTGTTCCCTCTGACCACGATGACAACTGCACAGTCCATGCCAATGCCCCCCCCCCCCCCCCCAACCACCCACCCTCACCCTCCCCCACCCACCCCTCTTCCCCCAAGCTCCCCTTGCATGCTCTCCTTTCTTCCCTGTCTACTTCAGTATCAGGAGACTCACACAGGGATGTCTCCATCTAATTGTCTCCTCAGTTTTGGACAGTGATGTGTCTTCCCCTTGGAACAACTTATGTGTTATATGGACAGCGCTCAACCTTTCATTAAAAATTGATAGCGCATGGAATTCTCAATTTCACACAGTATCCAACCAACCGGGGGGCTTCGGCAAACCCACAGTGAAGTGGAACTGCCAGTTCAAAGATGTTATTGGAGCATTTGCTTTTTTGAAGCAGGCGTTTTTCCACCTGAAAGCTTCTTGTCTTGACGATCAGTGCCGTGAGATCAGCTGGCTCTGGCGGATCTGCTGGCAGACTGTATTTGATGACTTCCTGGCTTGTGAAATAATGTGTACATTGGCAAAGAAGAAACTGTCTGTCACCGAAAATGTTTTTCAGGCAATGGATGATGACAGCTTTGGGGATTTTTCGGACACACCAAGTTTTGCACTCGCCCCCGACTCTATGCACCAGTGCTTTGGTATACAGATGAACAAAATACAACCAAAAAACAAACATTAGAGAATTCCTAAACCTGACAAAAGCCCCTTATCCACCAACATTTCCAGCAACTTTTAAATCCAGGAACTAATTTTCCTGGGTAAAACGATTCTTGCTAATCTGTGTAGTTTGTGTTTCCACCGCACCTCAAACTTCAGAAGCTTTTTTAAATTTTTTTATTCAACTTGGAGAATTTATCTGTATCTTATCCCTTATTTTGAATGTGTTGTAGAGACATCATTTCTGTCTACTCTTTGTGCCATTTCTTGAATTAAAAGTATGAATAAAAAAAAAAGTTCAGAAGCATTCATTCAAAACGGACGGATGACATATGGAGGGGGGGGGGGTTGGTGAAAGAAACTGCACTACACCTCCAGTCCAGGGGTGGCAGTAAGAAGAAGATTTCTGCAACACGGTACGTCAGGATGCCAATTGCTCGTTAGCTATTTGACTCGGTCGTTCTTCCGACTCAGAAGTCCCGTTGAACTTTGTCCGACCTCCTCTCATAGCTTCTCTTCTTTCGCCCCATTTCCCATTTACAACAAAGTGAAGTAAACAAGTTTGCAGCTGCAGTGGCTTTAACTGGTAGTTGAGTGGAAGTGTGGAACGCTGCAAGTGTGTTCCACCAATCAGCCGCTCTTCAACACAGTGCCCCGCCCCTCAAGAATTCTGGGGAATCTGAAAAGTCCTAGCCGGCCACTTGGTTCTTTTTTCAGGGAAAGTTTGGGATTGAGAGGAAGTTAGTTCCCCGGGTAATTTTGGTGGAAACACGCCTGAGGTTCTTCATAACCCTGGGTAAAAGACAAAAGTGCCTCTGGAGGAAAAGGGTTTTTTTTAAACAATAAACTAAAACAAGCAGTGGATTTATAACTGTTACAGAGAAAGATTATTTTAGATAGGAGACAAAAAACACTATATTATAATCAATTAGCTTTGTTTCCCCTTTACATTTCACTCATTTTTAAGTTGACAATCTTTTTTATTATTTTCTCTTTTGTGAAAGAAATATCTTTGTATTGGCAAGTGGCTTCTCCTCAATGTAATTTGAGGTTACCCATGGGATACCACAAGGCTCAGTTTTAGGACCATTACTTTGTCATATGTCTTATCACTGAGGATTGACATCTCCAGGGACAGTGTCCATGTCCATAGTTATGCTGAGGACAATCAGCCCATGTGCCACCAGGCCTCCAGATGACACCAGGTCGACTGACTCACCCACACATTTCACATTCAACCAGATGTTAGTGAGGACAGACTTGGAGAGAAGAACCTAACCTTCAAATCTGATGAATTATGAACTCAGCCCGAACATGGTTTGATACATGCTTTTAATA
>JAFBJT010013369.1:0-21925 GCA_016785325.1 Chascanopsetta lugubris | reverse complement strand
TGTAAATTATTGAACATCGAATAAGTCTTTTGCACAATAGTGACTAAGGCTTTACATTCAAATGATATCATACAAGAATATAAAAACCAAGGAAAATAAGATTTCATACAGAGAGGAGTTAGGAGATGTTCTTTACTATCCCCCATGACGATCAATTATTTTTCATCCCATAACACATTTGTTTTTTTGCTCTAATTATCGTCCAACTAGAGTTCCAAAGTAAGTAATGACAAAACTTGTCATTCTCGGATGTAATGACATTTTGTTGGATAGTCTGCCAATATGAATGATGGATTCATAATTTGATTGAGTTCTTTATTTTTCCACGCATTCTCTTGAATCGTTCATTTAACATTGTATTGTCAGGCATTGTCATGCGAAATTGCATTTGTTTAGAGGGTGTCATGTGAATAACGTTCAGTTAATTCAAAAGAAGCATAAATATAAATCTCTCTCACTCACACACACACACACACACACACACACACACAGGCTTGTTTGCAGAGTCTGATTTGGCCTCTGAGCAAACTGCACGGAGGCAGACAACATGAACATCCAAACAATAACAGTGGACTTTTTTGTAAATTCAACATGTCACATGAACTATATCTGACCAAAGTATCTCCAAACTCTCTCACAGACTCTCTCTCTCACTCACACGCACACACACACACACAATCATCCTGAGGGTCCCCCAGTGTGTGTGTGACATAGAGCAACACTGCCCCCCCGTGGACGAAGACGATTGCAAGCACACAGGGATTAAATCAGTCCCATTTGTGACTTTATATAAGCAGCTTTCTGAATTTGAGTCCACAGTCAAAACAACACAATCAACAGAGATAAGCAGATGTTTGGGAGGAAAGGGAGATTATTTCAGCTTTTTTAACGGCAGTGCTGTTTTTCACACTTAGTTTGATCAATCTATTTTAAAGAAAATCTTAGCTCTGGACATTTGAAATCAGCCACAATGAGTGAAAGTCTTCAGCAACTTGGAATGTCGATGATTTTCCCTGTACAGCAATACACGTGCATCAGTGCCACCATGCCTTCCCACAGGTGGCGCTCAAAGGGTTTTCACTTCGGACAGAACCTGGCAAATCTTTTTAATTCATGCGTTGTCTCTGTCTAAAAGAAAATAAACACAAGCATTTTCCTGAAATAAAAAACATACACTCCTTTAACTGTGATTTATCCACAGAGGTGGTGGATCGTAAATGACTCATGCTATTTTGGAAGGCACCGAGGAAAGTTGCAGACTTTTTGTCATTCTGGTTGGAGGATTTACTCTCTATATTACAGCCTCTCACTGTCAACAAGCTGAGGTTCCTCTGAGTTACTTCTCTTATCTATAGAAAGCAGCAGCAGCAGCAGCAGCAGCAGCAGCAGCAGCAGGCCTGTAAGGAGGATGTTCAGCAGGAAGAGGAGGACTGACACTGTTGGGGGGGGGGGGGGGGGGGGGGAGGAGGGGGGAGGGGGGACCTGAGAGAGAAGTGAAGAGGAGGTTGAAGAGGGTGTTTTGGTAGATACTGACTGGATCTTCATTCAATTGTATCACTAGTATTATTTTCATTGTTAAAAAAAGAAAAAAGTGTGAGAGAGCAGAACTAGGACTCTCTCTCCTCTTTTCCTCCCACGTCACCGCCGCTCCCCCACTTTCCCTGCTCAGCCCAACTGGTCCGAGCAGATGGTCATTCACACAGAGTCTGGATCGGCTGGAGGTTTCCTTCCAATTAATGAGGGAGTTTTTCTCTCCACAGTCGCCAGCGCATGCTCAGCATGGACACCGTTGGCTATCTTTGTCATTTTAAGGGCTCGACCGTATTATGTAAAGTATCTCCATATAATGTGCGTTCTGATTGAGGCACTTGAAACCTTTTTTTTTGTACTGGTTTCTTTTGACTCTTCTCCAAAAGGGGGGAACAATACGTTTCTTAGAATTCTAAATTCTATCCTTTGAGAACACACAGAGAGCGTGTGAGGGTTTTGGACACAGCTCCGGACACAATGGAGGAAAGGTTCGGAGGTGTGACCAAGTGTCCGACTTGAGGAGGTGGACTTGGCCCAGACACCGAGGAAGGAAATGTTTTAGGTATAAACCAACCCCCCCCCCCCCCCCCCATGTCTACTTTCTATCCCCGACATGGAACATTCTGACCCCCACAATCAGAGATTCGTCCGTTGTGGAGCAACTCCCGTCAACTGGGTTCCACCACTGACCCCGGATCTCCATTCCAACCCCCTACAGACCAGGGCTGCAGCCTATAGTTCCTTCTTCCAACACAGCAGGAAGCTGCGCGCTAGACTAGGAGCAATGGCTGCACACATCTATTTACATATCAACAAATACCCACCTACATGAATGTAGAAAGAGTCAGAGAGGTGGAGCAGCATGGACAGGTGAGGCAGAGCAGCAGTGGGTCGCAGCAGCAGCAGCCACACTGCTGCAGGCGCACCTGCTCAATCACAGGCGGTGTGGGGGGAAAGCAGCCAGGTGTTCCCCGTTACTCTGATGGCGGTGATCAGCCTCACCAAGCTGAGGGCCTGCAACACAAGCACAGGGCACACCAGGCACACACACACACACACGCACACACAAACACACACACACACACACACACACGCGCACACACGTTGTGACATTTCTGAATGTGTTGATCCAAGAATGGACAGGTAGTTTGCTCTGCCACCAGCTTGTTCATATAGAACCATTCTGATTTTTTTCCCCCCCACTGCCTGTCTTTAAAGGTGCAGTGTGTAAGATTTGGTGACCTCTAGAGTGCGTCGCCTCACCATCACCCCTCTGAGCATGCAGGAGAACTTGTGGTAGACTTCAGTTGTATTTAAAACTCAAAAGATGCTTGAGAGAGTCTGAAATGAAGAGTGGGAGGTATTTGTGGTCAGTAACATTATGAAACTCTCCTTTATGTAATAAACAAACGTGTTGTTGACATGTCCGCACATACACACAGCTGTGTGAGGGAGGAAACCGACAGCATATGGAAATGTTTAGCTAAGTCTGAGTCACCAGCTATTAAACTGAGATTCTGGTGGGAGTTTTTTTTATTTTTTTTATTTTTTTTATATATATATAAGAGAAATGATTGGAAATGAGATTAAAGGCACAACAGAGCCTTTGATAACCTCATTGGGTTGAGACCTATTGCCCGTCATGGCTGTCTGCAAACTTACATTTCCGTGCCTTTGATGTAAAGCATCCGTGCGTCACAGAGACGAGGCTTCAAGGAAAAAACACCTGTAAACGGGGAACATGGAATGGGAAGGATCTTTGTGCAGCGTTTCAAGATCCAGCCATCGTTGCAGGCCAGAGGGCTTTTGTACAAGCTTCATATCGACACCGTCTGCACAATGAAATGAAAACATTAAGAATGATACATCAGCAAAAATGCATGGAAGGTGAATGAACATTATAAGCTGCATGGCCAGAGATGCGCCACTGTAACTTTAAAGGTGCAGTGTGTAAGATTTGGTGACCTCTGTCGGTGAAGTTGCACGTTGTGTCCCATCACCTCATTTCTGAGCATTAAAACATTCATTAAAACTCAAAAGATGTTTAGGACGTCCACTCTGGGGCTACTGTAAAAACATGGCGGCCCCCGTAGAGTGGACCCGCTCCTCATGTAAACATACAATGGGCTCATTTAAGTGTAACAGGAACAAAAATACACAAGTTATCATGTAAATGTCAGTATGTTTTGTCAGATTGTTGTTGTTGTTGTTTTCTATCTGTAGTCAAATAACCACAATCGTACACACTGCACCTTTAAGTCTACAGCCACCAATCGGCGGCGCCCTCTGGGTTGCTGGGCAACATGACCCGTATCAACAATGACAGCCGAGCTCACGCTGTGCTCTCTCCCCGCACTGAAAACACCGTTCACTTCCTCTTGATCCTTGTTTCCAGGTGACTGTTTATGCTTTTCCTGCGATGGCTGAAGTCACTATGTGTGAACCGTACGAGCTTTATAACCTCCTCAACCAGTGCAGCAGAGTGTCCAGACTGGCCGACCTCAACTTCCTCTTTTTGATTGGTGAGATCAAAGGCCTGAGTCACGGTGATCATTCTTCACACATGGGTTTTATTTCAGTCTGACCCTCTTCCTTATTTTTTTATTTATTTTTTTTTTTTTTTCAGATGCTCGAGAAATTAAGGACCACAACATAAGTCACATCATAACAGCAAAAATTATGAAAAAGGTATGGACATCATTTCATTTGACCTTATTTCTATTTGTAGGAGTTGAATGTGCGATAATTATATTGGCATTGTGGATTGATGTGTTTATCTTCACGTGGATGTATGAACTGTTCCTCTCATGACCCCGGAGTGAGCCCTTTATGTTTCAACTGGGGGTCGGTCCTCGCTGTGGGGGGGTCGCCCTGTTGCACCAAAAGTGTGAAAAAGTCTGAACAATAGCGCGATGCGGCCGAACTTAAGATCTTTAGAGTTTTATTGATAGCTGAAAGGCGTCCACGGGTTCAGGTTAAAGTGAAGGTTCTACCACGAGATGTCAATCAATCCTTCACTGTGACTTTGAAGTGTTGAGGTCTTGATAAGAAACTCTCATTTCAATTTGAATCTTTTGAGCTTTAACGACAACTGTGAAGCGCTGCCATAGATTCTCCTGCTGGAGTGGGACGGGCGAGGTGACGGATACAATATGCAACTCCACCAGTAGACGTCACCAAATCGTACACACTGCACCTTTAAGTGATGGTCTTTGATCAGCATCTGATCAGGTCATCTTTGAGACCGGCTGACTGCGAGAGCCAAATGACAATTCCACTCTCTGCGTTCCCAAGTTTTAAGAGCAGTTTTCAGTGATTTACCTTGATGATTTGCCTTTCCCTCGATTTGTGTATCACACAAGACACAAGACCGGAAAATACAGACGGGTTGTGAAACATATGATTCATTCAATCCACTTTGAGTTCATGCATTGCAACGGTCAGCTCAAGAATAAATCCAGGCAAGCGGTGACTCATCTTTACTGGAGACATTTTACTTATAATTAATAATTGCCCGCGGGCAAACGGACCTGGGCGGCGCACGAGTTGTTTGTGTTATTCTGAAAGCTCCCGGCAGCCTTTCATGTTTCCCTGGCATCGAAATGTGCTTCAGTGGCTCGGTCTTTTTTAAACAGACAAGATTACAGGCTGATTCCTGGCTCCAGGTTTGCGGAGATTCAGAGTCTCCGGTGGATGTGGCTGCAATTAGCGTTTGTGTACCTTGATTCGCGAGTCCCCGAGAGAGCGGCTCGCTGTGCCGTGGCCCGGAGTGACCTCACACTCGCTTGTGACGCGCGGACACTTTTCGAGACCCATTGTTACGCGCTCCGTTCATTCTACGCCAAGCGAGCGTCTCGGGTGTTTGACGCGTGCAGCTATTTTTTACTGTGTGTTTTCAGAGGGTAGAGAAAACAAGATACAAGTCACATCAAACCGCTCAGCAGCCAACTGATCATTTCACTGGGAAACCGTCGTGCATGTTCTGCACATAGAAGAACTGCTGTCATGGATAGAAACAAGTGCAGGTTGTATTTAGAAATAAACACAAAGAAACGCAGAAGAAAACTAAATAAACATTTCTTTCCATTGGGGTTAAGCCTCAGACTGTCATTCAGAAGTTCAATGGAATGGAAATGTATAGAAAGAGGCCAACCTTCTCAATGTGGGTGTGGTGTTTAGGGCCATCTGGTGGGCAAGTTGCATTTTGCAGCTGAAGACCCCCTTTGACTGCACCTTTCCCCCTCTCAGCATGTGCAGAACTGTGTTTAGCCATTGATGGATCGAGAGATCGAGAGAGAGAGAGAGAGATCGAGAGAGAGAGAGAGAGAGAGAGAGAGAGAGAGAGAGAGAGTGCGGTCGATAGAAAAGTTGCAGTTGTATCCTCAGTGAAAGTCCCACCACCACCACTCGCCACGAAAACCACTCTGTGAGAGGGATGGCTCCATATTCACTGGCTGATTTGCATTGACGGTTTAAGGGATGAAGTGGGTGTTTAGCAGGCTGCTTGTGAGGTGGATCCACATCCACATTCCCAGTGGGACTGTGATTTATAAAAGCGACGTTAAACGCTCAGGTGTGCGCATGCTTTTATGAATCTTAATAATTATTTGTGAGTGCCGTTTCCAGGACACGTACATTTTCTTTTTTTAACATGGATCCCACACACTCATTATACCAATGAGGCCCCTGGTGAGTTGGGCAGTCGAGGAACCTTAAAAAAACACATCCTCTGCTTTACTGACTTTGTTTCTGCTTAAGATCGACTTATAAGCTACAGCGGCACCTTTCATAAATATATAAAATATAGATATGAAAGCCCCATTTAATAGAAAAACAATAGTTCAGGTACAACGATCACCTATATGCCAGTCCTTTAAAGAACTTCAAAGCCAAGGCATTTGCATCTGATGAGTTGTCTGGGTGTCTCATCTGACCGATGACTGTTCTGCGGACCCTCCTGTGTGACTCTCTCCAGGGTTCTGAGGGCAAATTCCTCCTGCCTGTGACTGTGGAGGTGGACACTATGCAGCACGTGGTCGTCTATGACAGTAACACAAGTTGTTTGAAGGACCAAGGTAACGAGTGTTTCAATTCAGTGCAACTCTCAGTCATTCAAAACGGAAATGTAACGGTGTGACTTTTGTTTTTCTTTGTGTGTGTGCGTGTGTGTGTGTGTGTGTGTGTGTGTGTGTGTGTGTGTGTGCGTGTGTGTGCAAATTGTAACAACTCTAATCTCATTGTTCCGCACAGGCAGAGCAGCTGAATGTGCTCAGGTCCTGGCCTCAGTGAGTCTCTGTCCGGTCCACATAGTGAGAGGAGGCTTCCAGAGGTTCTCAGCTCTGTACCCGTTCTTAAGGACAGAGAAAATCATGTACACCATCATGGTGAGACACACACACCTGACCACACACACTCGAGTGAAGGTTCATCTGAGCGATTTTTACGTTCAGCACTGTACTCGGCTGCGATCCGGAGACACACGTGGATGTGTGCTTTTCCATTTGAAAGACCCGTTTGTAACTTTGATGTCGGAGCATTTATCAGCGCTACGTTGTGGTATCGTGCATGAACAGTTGTGGTCCAACCGAAGCAGACCACCATTCCTTTTTCATTCAACACAAAGAAGAGTGTATTTTTGAAAGAACACATATCATAGACATTATCAGAACAGCAACTTACCAGTTTGCACCATCCACACAGGCTGAGCTCAGCTGCTTTAAAGGACACACGGCAGAAAGGGACCTTAGTTTGAGGCTTCTCCTAAAATGGTCAAAGAAAGTCATGTAAATATACAAAATAGTGATATACTCTTAACACTTGACAGGAGACCGAGTACTGCAGAGGCTCACTAGTCCCTCTAGTGGTGGATAAGTGAATGGTGAAACTGGTGGACACACTGGCACTTGACTCTTATGTGTCTTGAAACAATACAGCTTTAGGATAATAACTCGATTGGGGTTTGTTTGGTTTGTTTTTTTCAAAACAATTGTATTTTTAAGTCATTTCTGAACATTTCAAAGTAAAAACTACGTATAGCTGACTTGAAGTGTGAATAGAAGATGTTATGCTTTTCATGGTCACTTCACTCATCTATTTTCTGATCTGCTGAGGTCGAATACGTTCATCAAACAGGGGGAATAGAATAGACAGAAAAAGACTGTCTGACACGGGCCTCATATACATGAATACGTAAACTGGAA
The DNA here is from genome assembly GCA_016785325.1 of Chascanopsetta lugubris. Classification (NCBI taxonomy): domain Eukaryota; kingdom Metazoa; phylum Chordata; class Actinopteri; order Pleuronectiformes; family Bothidae; genus Chascanopsetta; species Chascanopsetta lugubris. Next base: position 14,195 of record JAFBJT010013369.1, on the reverse strand, counting down.
GCGAACCGAAGATAGTGTAACAACATGACTCGTACGTGTTGGAAAGGAGGCAGGATGAGGCAAAAGATACTTGTCTAATCCAACCCCCTTTATCTAAATCCCCCAAAAATATAGGAAATGAACGAATGAATCGATGACTGAACGAAACACTGTCTCTGCCGCTGTAGGAGCTGGAAAACCTGAAGATACATCCAGTGGAGATCATAGCAGGGCTGCTGTACATCGGTGACCTGAGACAGGGCATGGACCACAGTATCCTCCGAGACCTGAAAATCGGCGCCATCATCAGCGTGTCACAGAGCAACAGTCTGCAGTAAGAGAGAGCGGAGTCTCCGACCGTCACGTGCCATTGCTGCTGCCGAGTTCTGTTCTGAGCCTCTCTCTGATTTGGTTTAGATCAACTCGGTCCATAAAGAGGATCAAGGCCGTGCTTCACGTCCCCGTGGCCGACTCAGTGCTCTCCGATTTGTATTCAAATCTTGAAGCCATTTGTAGTTTTATAGGTAAGTCAGATTACAACTTGCTATGATAAAGCCAACGTGTTACCCATTCGTTCTGCGCGTCGGCGCAAACTGCAGTGAACATCGACAACACAAGATACTATTTGTTTCACGTGTTAAAAGTCAGGGGCTGGCTTTTATTTATAGGCACAGTGTTTCGATCGATGATTGGGGTGAAATTAGCCCCAATTCTACGAGAAGAATGTCAATCATTCTTGTGTTTCAGTTTTTGCTCAGATCCCGCTCAAATGAGCCGTAAATATCTACATTAGGGGCAGATCCTCTTTTGTGTCACATCAGCATAATTCCGCTGTAGCCAAGAATTGACTCCCTAAACACATTTTGAGTTTGAATCACTGAAGCCAACCATAGACTATCCAACATGCATGGGTGATAAGACTACACTTCACCCATACACATCACTGAATCATTCCAATGGTTTTCTGCACAGCTTCTTGCTCATCTAATATCAAGCTACTTTCCGTTTTCAGGGTCCCACATCACCATGAATTCTCGGGTGCTGGTTGTTTCCAGACATGGCAGAAGCCGCTGCAGTGCTGTGATCACTGCCTTTATCATGCACCATTTCAAATACACACTAGAGGCAAGTGACGTTTTTTCCACAGGGTGATCTTTGATATGTTCTGGCGGTGACTCCAAAATACAAAATCGGCAAAATAGGGAGAAAGATAACTTATCTTCGGTTGGAGCTGATTGGTCAGATATAAAGGTTAAATGATATCGTCCAAAAAATTAAACTCTAAAGCTAATACAGAAGTCACATTGGGGTCAGAAATAATGGCCATGCACTTTCGGATCTCTCTGCATCAACTCACTGTTTGAATTTGAGCGATTTATCCGTCGAGTTGTGGTTTTAGGGATCTCTTTTCAATTGAAACTTCTAACACAGAGACACTATGCATGTTGAAATGGACTTTTACACAACATTGAAAGTAACGCTGCTGCTCTGACCTTTTGCAGGAGGCCTGGAGGTATCTGCTGAAATGTAAACCCAACCTGAGGCCCAACACAGGCTTTGTACAGCAGCTGTCTGACTGGGAGCTTCATACCATGGGAACTAAAGTCACCGATATCTCTGGACCTCATTTTTAATAAGAAGCATTTTCTCCATAAGAAACATTCAAAATACCACACTTCATTTGATTACTTTGGTTTTTTCCCCCCATTTGTACAGTTGTACTCGATGTATAGGCTCTAATAACTATTCATTCTCACATTTATATCTAAAACAGACGTGAACAGACTAAAACTCTTCCAGGTTCAATTCAATTGTACGTGTATAGTGCCAAGTTAAAGTATATATCATTTCAAGGCACTTTTCAAGATATTAAATCTGCGACCCAACATTATTTTTTTTACAATGAGAGGCGCTTTTGGAGACTGAGGGAGAACCTCATCAGTACCTAGAGGGAACCTCCTGCACAGTTAAAGGTCGTTTGTTACGGTTTTAAAAAAAAAATGCAGTTTGCAAATCATGACCTCGATACAAGGAACATTAGAGGCGTAACCTGTATGGGCAGAAGAGATAAATCAGTCAGATGTACCTGATAAATAAAACACGCGTTTATTTACACAAATATTTTCAAATACTAGTCTTCTACATAAGAACATAAAAATATATACAGTGATGTAGGGAATCAAACTGCTCCGTTAACAGGTCAACATGTACATGTTCCAATTTATTTGCATTTTGGATTTTGGAATGGGAAAAAAATAGATGCATATGTACTGCAGGGTCCAATACGTACACTTTCAAACTTCGACACAAAAACACAGGGCAAAACGCAACGCCTCAGGTGCTATTCAACTTCAATCTTAACGTGGTGGTAAAAGCCAATGAACCGTAGGATTCATCACTAATCTTGCCCATATAATATGACAACAATAACGGCACTTCCATCACCTGCAGAGGATTATTGTATCATGTCATTGTGTTCACTTAAACCCACATCTTCAACCTGCATCAAGGCCTCTCCATGGCTAACGGCCACAAAATAAAACTGGGTTTGGTCAGTCTCTTCTTCCAAAACTGAGTAAACTTTGGTTATGTCTTGAAGTTATTTCAAGAAAAGCCACTTGAAGCAATTCAAGGATCTAAGAAGCAGCACGTTTGAGAACCATTTATTCTGGAACCTGAATGAACCTTACCTGGCTTCTTAGGAGAACCAGGTTCAACTCGAGAGTTGATCAAACCCCTTTTGTAGGTGACGACTCACACACAGCTGTCCTGCACATTTTCAATACAAAAACAGTTTAAATGACACCTGACAGGATCAAAAGAAGACTGGTGGTCTGGTAAGGAAAGAAGTTGAAGTGTCATTGTGTTCACATACAGGTGGAGCACAGAACAGCACCAAACACTTCCAAAGTGCTGCGATCTGGAGGGTGTTAAGACTCATGTCAGGAGGTAAACTAAGTGTTTTCTTCAGGTCTTGGTTTTGACAGTGCTGCAGTGGTAAACTCTACAGGATGTGCTCCTTTTGGTCCGGATGGCCAACTTCTCTATCTTTTTGTCTTCCGTTTATGTACTGACTCACTGGTGCCTTCACTACCCAAATTAAAACACATAGGTAGAGGAGATGAGACCCAGAGTCAGCCATGGATGATTCTCACTCCCAGACTCACCACACACAGACAGACACCCATTTGTCTTCACAACAGCTTGTGGGGAAAATGAAAGGAATACCTGTATATTTCACAGAACATTCATTTCAGATGTCAGGTTAACATGTTCATTTGAGGGGGGGGGGAGAAGGAATGCAAAAACATCTTCATTTTTTTCTTTGATGACAGCGCCCCCCAGAGGGTTGGTGAGGCGCAGTCACACTGAGTTAGGTTGGATGTAAGGAGGACAGGCAGAGTGGCACCTGTGTAGTTTCTTTACCACCAAGATGAACGACGGTGGTGGCAGAGGTGGGGGAGATGCGTTTGGAGCAAGAGTGGATTTTGATTGGGGTGTCACTGCAGGGCACCAGCAGCAGCGGGCACCGGGGTGCTCAGGACATTGGTGGCAGAAGACAGGACCGGTGAGCCAGTGAGAGGGCCCAGGGCAGTGGAGGCTGGCAAGGCAGAGATACCTGAGAAGAGTCATTTATATAATTAATACCTTTTCTACTGATAGTATTTCATCTCCAAGTACACAAGCTGCAGCCACTTTACATGTCCAAGGATAGATTTATGCATTATGTGTGGTCAAAGTTCAACTTTGCAGATTCTGAGGGCTCTAACTCTTGACTTTGTCCTTACTACCAAATCAATGACTTAGATAATCTGCTTACACCACAGCTATAACTGATTAGTTGGGCATTTCACGGGTGAAATTCATTAAAATATAGAAGACAAACTGTTTTCAAAATGCCAAATGGCTAACATAAAACTTTTAACCGTTGCAAAAGAACCACCATATATTAGAGCGATCATTTCATCATTTCTTTAACCCAGCAAAAAGGAGGCAACATCATATCTTTATGGCACACATTTACTCACCAGTGATCATGCTGGGTGTGCTAACAGCAGTGTTCCCACTAGGCAGGTTGGCTGATCCGGCCACACGAGACTGATCTTTCACAATGGGGACTGTGGAGGACGACAGGAGTGCATAACTGATTTCCCCCCTTGAAGACAAAACCACCAGCTTATTGATGAGGCTTCGGACTTACAGAAGTAGGGGTGATCCATGGCCTCATGGGCGGTCAGCCGTGCTTGGTGGTCGTAGCGAAGCAGCTTGTCCAGGAAATCCAGAGCCTCTGGGCTGACGAGGTGCTGGTTCTCACTGTGGACAAATCTCTCCCACCGCTTACGAGAATGCCTTGAGGAACGATAAAAATGAAAAAGTTAAATCTTGTGATGATCAGACAACTTATGCTTCCATGATGACAATACTGCACATGTTCATCATGGGGTTACAGACAACGGCCAATAAACTAGATCACTTCTGTATTAAAGTTGTTACAAAACAGTTGTGACATCATCATCGCCTTCATCAACTCATTGCTGTTGAAACGGATCTCACCTTCCCAGGATGTCATTGAAGCGTGGTTCCAGCTCAATGTTGTACTTGTCGATGTAGTCGTAGAGGTCTTCTGTTCCCAGAACCTTGGCTATTCTCACCAACTACAGGACAACAAGCAAAAACCCAAATTGATTGTCACCTCTGGAGGAGACGCTTGACATTAAGAATTGGGTTGTCTTACAAGTCAGTCACCGCTGTTTGAAAAAAGTAATCCATAATAGTAACAATAGCAGAGAGGCACTTCCTTTCACTCACCGCCAAGAAGGCCATAATTTAGTTTATGTACTGAATCATTGTCATCAATAGGCCTTTAAAAATGTTGTCTTCTTTATGGTTACCTGGTCATAGTTGTCATGACCATGGAAGAAGGGCTCCTTTCGGAAAATCATGCTTGCCAGCATACAACCAAGGCTCCACATATCCAGACTGTAATCATACATCTGAAACACACACCATATCTTAGGGAAGCACCGATAGAATGAAGACGAAAATGTATTTATTTCACTAAGTGATCACTCAAACATAACAAACAAGTTTAAATGATCCATCTCTGGCAACCAGAAATAAACAGTCTGTGAGCAGCAGCTCCTCAGCTCATGTGAACAAATACATCCCAGAAAGCAAAAGGTTGAGGGGAAATCAGATCTCCACTGACATAACAATACAAAGAATTCAACATCCTTGAAACTATATGGCATAATGTAAATCCAAACTGAAGCACACCAACTCAGGGATACCTGATAGTCCACCAGGAGCTCAGGTCCTTTAAAGTAGCGTGAGGCGACTCTGACATTGTACTCTTGTCCAGGGTGGTAAAACTCGGCCAAGCCCCAGTCAATAAGGCGCAGCTACAGAGACAGAACAGAAGACGAAAACTCATGCTTGGTGAAGAATCCTGAAAGGGAGCAGGCTGCCATATAATTTATGGCAAGGAGAATAATGTGCATTCAGTGTTAATACCTTCAACACCAATACCAATCACTACTCTTCAAAAAGCTTATTATTTACAAGTACAATGTCTACGATGTAATGATAGTAGCTGTACGTTGCAGCAGAATATCCCTCACCAAAGTCCACCCCTGGGAAAACCTCAGATTGTCTATGGTTATAATCAAAACCCAAAACGAGTTTAGTTTGTTTATTAGTGGGCACTGTTAAATTCCTTCACACAAGTGTCTGGACATTCACAAAAATATCATGGTAATCATTTCACATTCAATTGCAGCTACTAGAATTCATTTCACCTGAATCTGTTAGATGTGAACTAAAAGGTTCTTTAAAATACTGTACGTTTAACTTGGTCTTTGGCAATCCACATATCTTGCTATGACTGAAGAAAACGCTCACCTTGCGGTGTTCGTGATCAATCATCACATTATGTGGCTTCACATCTCTGTGCATGATTCCCATGCTGTGGCAGTAGTCCAGGGCCTAAAGAAAAGAGGAAAAGGAGATAACTTATAACATTACAACCACTGTGTTTAATGACACCAAGCTTCATTAGCCTCACGATGTTTAGAGGGTACAATTTATGAACCAGGAGACAGCTGAACCGCTCACCTTGAGGATCTCGTACATGTAGAACCGGATGTCATAGTCTGTCAGGGTCTGGTACAGTTGCTGTGAACCAACACAAAGACCTCAGTTTAGCAGTGGTTATGTATCTCAGTGTTTCAGCAGCACATGTATACGTATATACTGGTATGACTGTTCCAGTGATTGAGGATAGAACCAGAAAACAGTTGACTTTCTGGCACCGAAGACATAGCACTGGATTTTCTTAATGTTCCTCCATCACATACACACACGTGTACGGGAAAACATCGAGTATGCCAAGAAAGGAGGGCCCTTTATCTCACGCAAGGCTTTACAAAAAGAGAGAAATGTTGTTCTTACTTTAAAGTCGGTGTTGTTGACATGCTCGAAGACCAAAGCAGGTGTCCGCGACTGCAAAACATAAAAGTGTTTAGTACACTGGCATCAGATTGAAACAACGATTAACTACGTGACATAATTTGTATTTTGAGCAAGAAATTTGAGAAAGAAATAAACTAAGGCCCAAATGCAAACTGTTTGTGACAACTAAGCAACCACACTGTCACTGTCACTGAGAAACCACACTCCAACATGTCCATTGATTTCATGCATACACAAGGAAACTAAAGCAGTGTATAGACAGTCCTAGTTGTGACCTTCAGCATATAGGCTACGGTGAAGAGAATATTCATATAGATCACATTTCTACAGACCACACTCTAAAGAAAAGATATTGAACCGCTGGTCTAAGCGCTCAAGTAAGTCATCATTTATGAAGACATTCTAAATGTCCATCCTATTAGTCTCTGACCACATCTACACACTACATACATGTTGCTTACTGTGTGAACTTAAGTTGCAACTGAACAGCCAGCTTTCACTAGATAGCCAGTGATGACTACAGTATATATATGCTATCAATATGTGGCTAAAATAACTTGTGTCCAGGGCTCAAGTGATGAATAAAGAAAATCATTCCAAGTGATTCCATTTCCAATCATTAATCATTTGGTTAATCAATATATAATCAACCACTCCCACGACCATCTTACATGGGGACAGGTATTCTCGAGTGTGTTGCCTTTTTCATTTCGTCATCACTGCAGTCACACAAGACAGAATACAAACAACTGCTTTTTGCTTTGTTTTTTCACCGAAATCACTGTCCTCTTTAGAGGATATTCACCTTTGGATAGAGCCCTGACAGCACAAGAATATAGAATTGTTGAGGTGCAAGACTAATCTATCTTTAAGCCATGTATGGCTGAGTACTTACAGACAAATACTTTTCGAACCAAAGCGAAGTCGGTAACTTTGTGCAGATAGTGGACTCACCACGCTATTGGTGCATTAATGATAAACCCAACCCCAACAAAGAGTTGTGTTTAGGAATTGTACAACAATCAATATACATCATATATACATTACTTACAACGGGGTCTTTCACTATATCAATCAGAGAGATTATGTTAGGACCGCCTCGCAAGTTCTCCAAAATCTTGATCTCCCGCTTAATTTTCTTTTTCTTCACAGGCTAAATGGAGAGAGATGGCACAGTTCATCAAATAAGAAAGGATAGTCTGAGGATTCATTCACATTCACCGACTCCCATTTTCACTTCAGTTTTACTATGATTTACCTTGAGTATCTTCACCACCACTTTCTCGTTGTTGGTGATATTGATTGCCTCAAAGACTTCACTGTATTTGCCACGTCCCAGCTTCCGCACCAACTGGAAGTCATCCTGGTTTCTGTGGAGGGGCATGAAAAAAATGCAGGCGTGAAGAGTTGTTCAGCAACATTCTGTAAGTGTGTGAGAATAAGCATGGTCTTTACCCCCATTCAACCACGTGGGACTCATAGTCCCAGTATTCCCTCGGCCGGTGAGTGTTGACCTCGGTGTACACTCGGGCCCGGCTTGGCACGGGTCCTGACATGTCCGACAGCTTGGCAGAGATGGCGGGAACTTCTTATCACAGCACAGGATGGTTGGAGTAGAAGATGGGTGGGTGCGAGAGAGGAAGAGGAGAGGGGAAGGTGGGGTACAAGGGAGGGTTGATCCCTACAGGGCAGGGGGTTTGGGGTAGGGGGGGGTTTGTCCGAGGATGGGGGAGGGGCCACCAGGGGCACGGTGGAATAGCTAATGAGGAAGAGAGAAGAAACCGTTTTTAGGGGTCATGCTTCACCATCGGTACAATAGACCCCAAACTTTGCAGGATTCATGGTTTCTATCAATTTACAATAACCATATTTGGAGAATAAAAAACGTTCCAGTAGCAGGTCTATTATTCTGGGTAAAATAGCAAGCGTAGGTAGCACTCTGAAAAATTAGAACAGGTACATCCCACTTTTACCCCCCTTCCACCAAACTGGTTTCAATGTTGGTTCCGAGCCTGTGCCTGACTGAGCACTGGTTCTTTGTTTTTCCACTGCATAACCACCTGCTCTGGCTCTAAAATTGGTGCCAAACCAGGAACCAACTCCTTGCTGGGCTAGAGCCAAGAACCAGTACGTCAGGGGGTACGAGCAGGGTTATGGTGACCAACAACCTCTGCGTAAATACTTGAAGCACTGTGTCTAACAAAACAGTCTAGCCAATGTCAGCATAATATCATAATAACATAGATGGATCAAATTAAACAGCAGCAGACAGAGGAGGAGACCCAGTGTTTCCTTGCACTATGGTCACCCTCCGAAATCATAAATAAATTGGAGGGAGCCTCTCAGACCAAGCCAGTTTTTGAAAGTATCCAATGGGAGACAGCTATTTCTGGGTGCGATTGTTTCGATCGCAACAGCTGCAATGATCTCCCGCTTGATGCGACCGAACTGTAGACTTGTTTATTGACAGTGATCTAAATTAAGGATTTACAAAGTAGTTCATTGCAGCTCTGTGTTCTTTTTAATACCAGAGGCAGCATTTTTTCAAAGTTCTGTTTTAAGGGTTTTTAAAGTCCAGGGTCGTGTAGACGCCAACTGTAAACATAGCACAACTGATCTGTTGATCACACAGATCTCTGCAGTCATAACATATCTAAAATATGTGGTTGTAACAGATTACTACAATTTATTGTAATAGTGACAATTTGCATTTTATGAATACGATGAAGAGAATACAATGGCAACACAAAAGAGCAGAATAGGCTGACCACCATAATATGATGTTATGTATGACAATTTATGATAAGATTAAAGCACAATCTGTCTGGTACTGTGCAACAAGAGGATTCTGAAAATCATCTCGGGGCGTGGGGGGGTGTTCCACTGTTGTCCCACCTGATCTCGCTGACAATGATGCTCATGAAGGGCCTTGTGTCAAACTAGAACAAAAATGGGTAACTCTAGGAAGATGCTAGACGGTGTAAATTTAGCCCAGGTTCCTGCTGGATATAGCAGCTTGTTAACCTTGTTCCATTTAAAACTTGAAGGTAAACTACAGCTTCAAATTGCAACAGGGGAGTGCTATGGGAGATGTGGCTCAATGGCGGAGTACAGAGCACAACACCTGCAATCACAGCAGCAAGTGGTTTACATAAATTGTGTGTCATGCTTTCTCTCTGCCTAGAGGGCCAGGGCAGACTCTTTTTTTTTTTTTTAATCATTAGTAATAAGGAAAGTGCAAGTCACTATTCTATTAGAAAGTTTACACATTTAAGAGAGACAAATTTGCCAGTTGGGTGGTGATTGGTCTGATACACATCCGAGATGAGGATAGAAAATGTGCCATTTGTGATGAAAAATAAATGAATGGTGGTAGCGCAACTCTATATGATTATGATGAGAAATCCATGCTAATGCTCAACTGCTTCATAGTTGAACGTATATTGCCTAGTTCATTTTCTTTACGCAGCTTGTTTCATAACGATAAACTTAGACGTTAACACTTCTAACCGTTGTTAGCCGGCAACCGAACCCTCATGCCGATGGCTTCTCTAGTAAAGTGTCGTTTAATAAAGTGGTGGTAAACTGCAATATGACATTAACTGACTGGAACATTGCACCAGTGTGGTTGAACTTCCAGTGACCATCACCGTGTCTGATTTTAAACACTAATAAATTGGTTTATCATCCAAACAGTAATGGTACAATCCATCGCCGCAACATGAATGAAGACCTTTTCCGGATCGACCGGATCAAGTCATCCGCTCAGCGTTACCTTGATGGACAAGTCAGAGCCACATACATGGACGTTTGTACATCGACCAGACGCCCTGATCGATATTAAGGAAAGGGCAAACGACATTCGAATTTGTAAAGAGGTAAGGACACAGTTTGAAGTTGTCGATATCCGGTTAATCAGTGAATGATAAGGTAACCGCAATGTTAGCACCGCGAAGACGTTAAACCTGTCGATTTGACGGACAGTGACACGTCATATTCGAACTTAAACCAACCCCACGTAGCTAAAGCACAACGATTTATCACCGACCACCGAGCAAAGCCTCGTTCAAGCGACTGTGGGCTAAGGGTGTCGGAAACTTGTCGGCTCCAGGCGGGCCCTACGTGCTAGCCTGCTAGCGTTAGCATGGCTAACATTAACCCTTGACGGCTTCCATTAAAGTTAGGTTGGCTTTAACGAGAGCGGAGAGTGAAAATAAAGTAGATAAATACCCCCTTGTTCAGTCCCACGACCCAAATGTTTCCCGACAAGCTGAGTATTTTCAGGCCTGCGGTTCACACCTCCCTCAGTCGCCGGTATCTCTGTGCCAGTATGTGATTTCTGCTGTTTCAGAGACAATATGGCTGACCAGCGTACTTACGTCTCCGAGTGTTGCAACGGTAGCCGCTGTGGGACAAACCACTATACTGTCGCACACCAAAAATAAAGTTGTATATGACCAGTAACGATGATGTTCATATGGATCTGAAATAATAACAAACCACAGACGAATTATATCCATCCATCTATCCATCTATCTGTCATCCATCTCTCTATCTACTGTATCTATCTATCTACCTATCCATCCCATTCTTCGTCGGCTTGATCAAGACTTTTATACCACTGCTTTTCTCATTTCTACCATTTGGTTTAATTATTCAGGTGAGTTATTCACTTATAGTTCTTTTGTCCAAACTTCTCTTTGAAATCATCAACCTGAGTCGATTCGTACCTGGAGATAGTGCCTCCCTTTGACACATGTCTCACCTTTTATCAGACATGAATTCTGGTCAGAGTCTGGGAAAAGTCTGGACTTTGCTGTTCACCTCAGAGATTCAGATTCATTCTCAACGAGACAGAAATCTCCCGAGCATTCAGGTGTGGGGAGGCGAAGCAGGCAGAGGCAGAATGTGGGCTATTCGTTTTGCTGTGGAGATCAAAACTCTCTTGGTATCAGTGTTCTGTACATGTCGGCTTTATTTCACCTGGGATATACAATGCACTGACTTCCCTTTTCCACAAGTTACACAGCAGTGAAGATGATAAAATACATGTTTTATGTTCCCACATCTATCAAATGAAATCCGACTCCCTTTCATTTGTGTTGCTCCCAATCATATTTCATCTCGCGGCTCCAAATCACACATGTTGTCTTGAGGTATTTACGTGATAATGTTGAGATCGTGTGACATGAGAGGAAAACCAACCTGCTACCAAGCACCGATGAGCTCATCGGGTCAGGTTCAATCGAAGATGTCTGAAAGTGGAGTAGAGTGATTTTAAAGCTTTGGAAATGGTCTCCTGCTGTGGACTTTAAACTCTGGAGGATTCTGACAGAATTCAAAGCTCTGCTTTTGTCCAAACAATTACAAAACCAGCACACAGACCCCGTCTCACTGGTTGGGACTGGATGTCAGTGAGACATTCACAGATTGAAGATTAATCCAGCAGTTCCACTTCACCACTGGTTTTAAGTCACGGTCGGAGTTGCTATGGTCCATTGAACAGAAAACCCATATCATCCGTCTATCACATTTTTCTTTTGTACTAATCAGTCGAGCGAAAAACAAATATCTTAAATATAAGTGCAAAATCACAAAAAGGGAAACACGCATTGTTTTCAAATTTGCACGCAATTCACGTTTTTATTTGTTTGGACTGGAAGATGTGTCATTTTTTAAAATAGATGTAAATCAAAAGTTTTTCAACATGGTTATTTATCTTTCAAATATATTATTTCTAAATTGTTTTAAAATCAATATAAAAATTGAAAAAAAAAAGTTTCAACAGTGTATTAGTGATAAAAAAAACAAGACAGGGGGAATGTCCTTACAATGTCCAATAGGGGGCACCCCAACATTCAGAACATATACACCGCTTATACCTCATAGCCCACACACTGACTGGTGCAAATGCATTGTATACTTAGTCATAACACTACTCAGTATTACACGATACTCCTGCCCATTCATGTTCTTGTATTTAATGCTACATTGTTTTGTCTTGAGGGTTTTAGTCCAGAGTAAATATTACAAATATTGTTGTCGATGATAAAGCTGTTGTGCTGAGGTTGTTGTGAGACCAACAACACATACACATATAATCTCCTTAATGTCTATCTGGGTCACAGACAAGGCGGCAGCTGGACCCATCATGGCCCAGACACCCCCAGTTTAACCACAGTCTCTCTTATTCTTGCGTGATTTTTGATCATTTCAAAATATGCGGATAAGTCGTGTGTCAACACTCTGGATCGTATTGTGTGCAAGCCTGACACACTCCGCACTAAATTAGCTTTTAAGCTGCCACGTGTTGTTCTGTTGTTCTCTGCATTAATGGAGTTCAGAGGTTATAGGGTGAAGACAGAAAGGATATATATATATCGTGTGTGGGTGACAGTTTTTAGCGCCAACGGCTATTTTTTTTTTTTTTGCTCCTAATTTAGTCAAATACACATGATCTATTTTTTCCTGAAAATCATTACAGGATGAGTGACACCTCAATTTGGCATCGCTCAATAAGAAACAAGGTTCAGGTGTCAGGGTGGCGTTGGCCTTTGAGCAACAACAATCATTCCTCTCCGCGGGCGGTTGGCGGAGGTTGTCGGGGGCAGCGGGTTTCTGTCAGCCAGACTATTCATTGTGCTTTTTGGTCCTTGATTGAGGATATCCTTTTAACAATTGCTTTAGGTGTTGACACTGGTTCAAAGTTTTTAGACGTATATTCTTCCTCCCATCCATCTTCCACTTATAGCAAGTTCCGAAGCAGTAGACAATGACATTTATTGTTTTTCTCTTGTTAAAATGGGTCTTGTTAACTACAGGCTCAGGGGGAGTTTTTCCTTTGAACTGTCACAACGGAAAATACACTATGTCAAAATATGTGTGTTGTTCCAAAATGGAACAGTTATCTTCTTAAAAATCTCTGCTAAACAAAGGCTACCTGTAACCACGCCACGACAAACTTTATGAGCTGAGGGGAAGTGCACAGAGCTGTTTGATTATATGCCGGAAAAAGAAGTGGATGGGAAATGCCCTTCTGGAGACTTTATGTTTTATGTTGGTGAACACGGTTTAACTTGGTACATTCCTCACACCTCGACTTCAGTAAATTGTGTGTGTATATACAAAAGTATATATAATTATCATCAGCACATGCCAAGTATGCATTTAATAGGTGCCGTTTTTAAGTGGAAAAATTACTTACAGTACTCTCCCATCTACTGTGTAGGCCAGAAACTGCAAACCGTGCAGTCCGTATAGCATTGGTTTTCCAACCAGTTACAGAATTGGAGTCATCTGTGAGAAAACGCAGTGTCATTAAATAACTTCAACTTTTCAAACTCATCTCTGGTGACCAGGTGAGGTAAATTGGCACTAATGTGATTCTGACATGGTCGAAATGTCTCTGGATTGTCTCATAGACGATGGAAACTGGTCAAACCGTCGTAGAATTGTTACTCTTTTTATGAAGTTTGTGATTTGTAAAATATAACCCTTATCCAGGATAATAGACATGCTTTCTGTCATTTGTTGTGTTTTAAGTGTAGTGTGTGTGTGTGTGTGTGTGTGTGTGTGTGTGTGTGTGTGTGTGTGTGTGTGTGTGTGTGTGTGTGCGTGATGCTGACCAGATGAGGTGCACCGTATAGGCAGGGATCAGTTGTTTTCAGACCAGATACTGAACGGATCTAATTTCACCATCCCAGGAGATGATGAGAGGATGAGGAGAAGCACAAACATATCACTGA